>JANHFL010006839.1:286473-298204 GCA_032468155.1 Oxyrhabdium leporinum | reverse complement strand
TTTCTTTCTTTCTTTCTTTCTTTCTTTCTTTCTTTCTTTCTTTCTTTCTTTCTTTCTTTCTTTCTTTCTTTCTCTTAAAGCCTATACTGGAATTTCCACAGGCAGGCATTGAAATAAAAAGTTGAATCATGAAAAGATTTTCATTTTTACCATTGTAATTCACCCATATGTATTAAAATGTTTCAAAGCCCAGTTTTTCATTTCCCTATTTCATTTCTTCCATGTTAGTAAAAGTTTATTAGTAAATATGTAATTAGTAAAAGTTTATTAATATTCTTAGTAATAGCAATGCCTAAATATGTAAAGATTTATACACTATTGGAATTCCTAAAACACATCCTAAAATTCCTAAAAAAACATCAGATGTGATTTGTGAAAATTAACTGCAGTCCTAACATCTGTGCAAATTCCTCTAACTCCTTCTTAATATAGTTAGCTGAACGGGAAACATTTGAGAGGGTCAGAACCATATCATTTTGATTTAAAAGATACATCTTCTCTCCCAATTTTATCCCACAAATCTGACTAAAGGATCTAAATGCTATTTCTAGTGCTTATACAGCTAGGTTGAATAATACAGTAATAAGAAAGAACCCTGCTTGGTACTTACTCTTAAAAATCAGGATAAAATCTGAGTCATAATTGTTAAGTCTTACCTGGACTTTAGTTGGTTCCCTCATATGTTCAATCATCTTACAAACTCAGGACCCAAATTTAAATAATATTTGTTTTAAAATTGGTAATTCCAAAGTATCAAAGGCTCTGAATATATCTGAAGAACACATAACTAACTAGTAAGAATTTATTAACTGTAGTCATTTTTATAATATTTAATAATTTCCAGATAGAAGCAGATATATTTTAATTTGGAATAAAATTTGATGGATCTTTATGAATAATTTTACTTAAAAACCACTTTTAATCAATTAGCTAACAATTAAGCTAATATAGTTAGATAAACTATAAACTTTACTTTATAGGTAAATATTGAGAATTAAGATGGGCCTATAAACTGAAAGTTCCTAGGAACTTTTACCTACTTTAAGAATCAAAATTATCTTGGACTTTTTCCAAAACTTTGGCAAGGGATCTATTTGGTGCAAAGTACTGCACATAAATAGAACTTTATATTTTCCACTTTGAATAGAATTAAAGACTTCAGAGATTTCTAATCAAAATTTCTGAAATAGGGAAAGGAGATACCACAAATTGTATCTTCTGGAGTTAATGCTCAGAATGTTAATCTATTTAAATATTGATTATTTTTCATTATTTATATATTTGAGGAAAAAAACATCTGATTTTGTTACTTATATCTTTGGTTTTAGTCATTCTTTGTCTACTGCTGTTTTTAAATGCATTAATACATTTTTCTTAAATTTCTTCATTTATTTGCCAAACAAAAACACTATGAATATAATTTTTGGTTTTTTTTTTTAAATATTTATTTATTTTGTAAACTTTGTTCTTTCATTTCTTTAGGTTTTACTGTTCAATGCTTTATTTTTTTTCTTTTGATTACTAAAAGTTTTTGATGTTTCTTTTTAGTTCTTATAAAATTTATCGCTATTAAATGAGAACTATTTCCTATTTTCTTTGACTTTGTTATGAGATACTGCTCACCTAAAGAAAAACAGGAGAGACAGTTTGGTGTAGTGATTAAGGCATCAGAAAATAAACTGATAGACTATGAGTTCTCGTCCTGCCTTAAGCACAAAACCAGCTGGGTGACCTTGGTCAATCAAACCCTCTCAGTCCTAGGAAGGAGAAAAGGGCAAGTCAATTCTGAAAAGGCATGCACCCATCCATCCCCCCCCTCCCCAACAGGATAAACCACAAATGTTTCCTAAACTGGGTAATTATTATTATTATTTTGGTCTGAAATACATATATTTCCTCATGTGAAAGATCCTTTATCTAGAATATTTGTTCAAATATACAGAAGTGGAAATTCAAAAATTACTAGTGAGGAACTAGTCAACGAGATTCTTTGCATTTTATACTGGAAGCATTTTGCTTTTGGCCAATTTTTTTGGGTTAGGAAATCCAAAAACATTCTAGGCATAAAGTATCCGGAGCTGAATATAAATTATTATATGTTGCTGAGATATTATGGGTTTTTAATGTGTATGAATGCTGCACATTAAAATATATTGATACAGTTTGGTAAATTTTCAAGTTACTCAGTCAAATGAAGCAAGTGTTATGCGGTTCCTATAAACTGTAATGTAACTATGGAAATCTGTAAAAATTATTGCCTTGCTTGGTGTTTGAATTATTTTATTTATCTTAAATCAGAAAAAAATGCTATTAATAGAGGTAAGCATTGTTTATTCCTGACTAATAGTGACATAAATACTGTAGATGGTAATTCAAATACATTTACATAAAATTTTCTTCACAATTTATGTAAATTTTCAGAAGCATACCCAGGTTAATATCTTTAAGATATTTCAACTAGAATGATACATTCATTGATAAAGTTTTTAAAGAAAGGACAAATCCCAAGATTTTCTTTATCCAAGTCATGGTGACCATATAATAATATAGAGGATAATAGAGGTGTTGACTTTAAGTTTTATTGCCGAGATATATTTTAACTGCTTTTTCTCTATGGAATCCAAAATGATTAAGCCCCAAAGCCACACTGTGAGTACAATTAGAAATGTATTATATGAACCTCTGTCCTAGTAGGGGTTCAGATCCTTTTTTAATCAAAATTTTGTTGCCTTTCCAACATTAACATCCGCAAAGCGTATTTGGAAGTTATGGGAACTTAAGTATTATTTTGATCCTTATTTCCAAGATAAGCTCATACTTGGAATAATCCCAGTCTGAAAATTTCATTTTTGAACCTTTGTATTCATTGACTACACTAAAGTTATTACTGATATAGACCAGCTTGTTGCCAATCTTCACTCGAGTTAATTCAGGAGGAATGGATTATCTAAAATTGTAACCTTGGCACTATATCCAATTAAACAACTTTTGATTTCACTATGTGGTTCAGACATATTGGCAGCCTTTAAGATTGCTGGATTACTCACAGCATTGAAATTTGTCATGGATGACTTCAAATCTACATTGTATATGGATACACACACACATTTATATATATATAAACATTTATGACTTTAAGGAACATTGTTAAAGGTGAGCATTAGTAATTTACCAGAAATGTGGAATAAAGATTTGGTATATCATATGGACATATATCAATAGGAAGAAATCTTTAAAATGTTAATATAGTTCTTATATTCTGAACATGAGATTAATTCAAGAAAATGTTTTTTTCATTTGATTGGGTATTTAAAAAAAAATATTTCAAAAAGTTTGGCTGCCAACTTCGTAATATTGGAATTTCAAAATAATAGAAAGGAAATTTATGCATATGTAGCATATATTAGATTTGTCACAATATTGTGATTCTGAATGATATTCCAACAGTTTGGAATCACGAATTTCTCAAATGTAAACTGTGGCTTTCTATCAGTATAATGGAAAAATGATGCAGTCAAAGTTTAGGGCTGTGTTTAAAAATCGAGTAATAATGTGTGTGTATGTGAGTGTGTGTATGTGAGTGTGTGTATGCTTTTATTTTTTTATCTTTCCTTTTTTCTGTTTATTTTTCTTTTTTCCTATATATGAATGCAAATAAAAATGTAACGAGCCCTTCCTGTAACTGATGAAAAGCCCTTCTCTTGAGAGCTCCAAAGAATGTAAAAATATGGGCTCTGTAATGTCAGTTACTTTTCAAATGTTGAACTATAACGTTGCCAAAGAAATGTGAACACAAAGGGGGCTGCCTCAGCCAATCAAAACAAAAATGTCAACTGAAGCTAAATGCTGATTCATCACTTTCATTTTGGAGATTAGGGTGCTACAGATGAAGGAGAACAGATCTGTCAGACCTTGTCCTGGTGATCCTTGAACCTAGATTTGACTCCATGTCCGTGCTCAGCCTGTTTTGGAGACTCCGTTAACATGAACCTTATACACTTAATGCAGTTTCATTCATGGCAACCAACACTTCTTAAAGCTTCTATTGATGTAGCAAAAAGAAAATGAAGCTAAGTCACAGCAGGCTTACATAATAAAGTTTAGAGATGCTAAAATAGGCTCTGGTTTTACACTGGCCTTGCCTGCTTTATGCAATGCCTGGAATTCATCACTATGGAGTAAATATACATGTTTGATTACACACACAGCCATTAAAGCCATCTGGCATTAGTGTAGCTCTTCAAGGGAATTCAAAAAGTTTTCCCAGTAACTTGCAGAATGTGAGAAAAAAGTAAATATTTGCAAAATTGTGCCAAAGTATGACAACATATCCACAGAGACATCTGCAGCATGTACCCCCAGTAGAATTAAACCAATGAAATTTAAAAAAGAGAAATCGAGCAAAACCATTGAAATGCGGGGATGCATGCTTACCATTTGTATACTAGCAGCATTCTTCCATTCCTGCTCTAAGGATCAGCCTCGATCATTCTAATTACTCCAGAACGACTAAATCCTTTACAATTTATTTTCTGCTGATTTAATGACTTCTATTTATTATTATCACAACTTATTAAATATTATATATTCAGATTTTCCTTTTAACGGAATCGGGAGTTATTATGCTAAGACCACTAATTTGGGGTGGTGGTCAGATTTTTGTAAACTTTAATGATTTTACATGTTTAATACTTGTGTAAATGTCTGGAATGTAGTGGAGCACAACAGAAAACTGCTTCTTCATCCTGCAAGTTTTTTCTTGCCTGATAGCATATCTTAAGAGATTTGCAAATTGGCTTTGTAAGAGAGAGGAAAAATATGCTCCGCCCTCTTTTCTTTTCCTTTCTTCCTTCTCGGCACCCCTTTGCCTTTAAGCAGAAAAATAGTCGAACTATATAAAAATCATCATTGTCATCGTCATCATGCATTATTTTCTGTGTACTTTTTCCCTCTCCTTTGTTCTGATTGAACTTCTATTATTTTCTTTCTGAGAACTTGTCAGTTATGTCTTAGCCATGAGGTAAGGTAATTAAAATAATTCCCCTGGTTTATTGCATTTCAAAGTCAATGTAGCAGTCCCTGAAAGATAGTGGATTATCATTAGAGCTGACAGTTGTCAAATTTTGCTCTTTAGAACTGTACTGTTTTTAAATTTGTGTTCATAATATTTTTGTTGCTGCTATTCTTAACAGTTACATTTCTACCTGGCGTTCAAAAGTTTCATGCATTTGACAAGGTGATTTGCGAAAAGACAGTCTGGCCTTTAGTACACCAGGGAAGTTGGGGAAATGACACAGGATTCCCCAAGGCCTAAATATTTCCTCTTAAAAATTACCCAAGATGTTTTCTGAAAGCAGTGGCTTTGCCAGCTCCTACAGAAGTTGGGACAATATAAAATCAAACAGTAATAATTGGGCTTTGTTTCTTGCATTTATATAACCTGTTCTCACTGTTCTAGTAAATAATATTTAGAATTATCCTATTATTTTGGTATGGTACAGTTGTTTCATTCACTGTTAATCTAATTACCCTCTCCTGTGAAGCTGAATAGATTAAAATGGGCCAATTGTCTCTAAGCTGAAGTTGCTTTTCAAGTTTGTGAAGGTAACACTTGGGTAGGAGGGGGGCTCCCATGTGCTACAAAATTCGAGACTTTTCTCCTGATTGCAATTTGAAAGGGCCAATCTAGTTTTATTAAGAGGCAATGCCCATGTCACAGAACTAGGATGCTGTAAATGAGAAAGAGATGAAGATCTGGATTTTCTGTCTACATACAAGGTGTAAATATCTTATTCTTGATTAGAAAACTTTTGATGGGAATGATTTTTTTAAAAAAAGAAGTTTACTGTGCCGCTGTAACAGCAAAAACATTGGAACACTGGATTTATATATGAATATATAAATCGTTTATTTTCTTCAGAATTTTCTTGAAATAAAACTAGCAATAGGAAGACTTCTATTTCTTTTACTTGTAATCTAACACATACCCAATATGAGCAGAGTTATTTGAATTCTGAAGTGAAACAAACGCACATTGGCTCCTAGGATTAATGTAAATGTATATGTGTATGAGTATTTGTGTATGTATACGTGTGTGTGTGCATGTATGTGTATGTATATGTACGGTATGTAGGGGAATGGTTGATATAAATCTACAAGCAGTTTGAATGCTATGACATTTCTACCATGTAATCTGATTATTTTTTTTTAAATTTGCTAGGAAAGTCACTTCACAAAATTGTGCTTCTAAGTGCTACTAAATCAGCTTCAGTTATGTGTTTGGCCTGTTAGCCAGAAAGTCTGGATTACAAGTGAACTTAATAGCTCTGAAATTTGTTCTCCCCGCAGATTTGGGATACATCTGTTAGAGAAGGCACCAGGGATCTTCTTTGACTGAATGCTAGTGATGACTCCAGCAGGCAATTCTGCTTCTTCATGGCAATAACTCTCTTTCTTCAATCAGTCTCCAGAGAAAAGAAAATGTCAGCACACTGGAGTCTCAGAAAGTGAGTTTTCAATCTTCCAGAAAGACAATTGCATCCACAGAATTACCCTCCTGAGGAAGCCTGCAAGAGTGCAATGTGATAGACCAGCTGCGCTACTTTGCATAAACTCCAACAACTTTCTTAATTATCGGTCTGAAAAATATATTGTACACAAACATTAATTCCAACCCCCCCCCCCCATTTTTATCAGTGCAAATAAACATACACTAATAACTTATTTTAACTCGCCTTGCCCAGCAATTCCTCTTCCCTTTACGTATTGGGTACATCAGGATCAAAATAACAGAATCATATGTAGCAGGTTCTGTGGCTCTTTTGTTTCTTATGCTTCATCTGTAGAATCTACATAATTCTTACATTCCTCTGTCATAATTCCTCACTGTCATTCTAACTTACTGGGAGGTTCTGGCCACAGAATTAGGAATCATTAATTCTGCTAATGTGGCTTGGACAACCTTCATAACAGATAATTATTTTCAGATTCTGGAAGATTGGCCCTTTCTATTGCTCCCACTAGCCAGGATGGCTATAATGTTTTCCTATGTGGGTGGGATGCTTGCTAACCAACAGTGACTATATGTGGAGATACATGGCTCAAACTCTCAACTTGATCCCACAGGCAGCAACAGCCTTGTTTCCTTCTCACTTCTGAAAGTCATCTATGGATCAGTTTCAAAATGATCTATTGATGGAACTGGTGAATGGCATGGTTCATTACTGTTGTTATTATTTAGATTTGATATATCTGCCCTCTCCAGTGGACACTATCTAGCAATAGCAATAGCACTTAGACTTATATACAGTATACTTATATACTGCTTCGCGGTGCTTTACAGCCCTTTCTACAGAGTCAGCATATTGCCTCCAACAATCTGGGTCCTCATTTTACCGACCTCGGAAGGATGGAAGGTTGAGTCAACCTTGAACTATTGAGACTTGAACTTCCAAACTGCTGGAAACCAGCAGTCAGCAGAACTAGGCTGCAGTACTGCATTCTAACCACTGTGCCACCATGGCTCTACCGTGATATATACAATATCTATAAATCATATGGTTATGGAATCCTTACTTTTCTCTTATGGTACTTGCGGAGATAAGACTTTTTATCTCCACATAATTTTCTTCATCATACCAAAATTGCTTTAAAATCCAAAAGATTTGGAATGTAATTTTATAAACCCAAGGATGGGGGTGGGCTTTACACTTAGCCTTTTTTGCATTTTAACTCTATACCAATCTGGCATTTCATCATGACATCATGGGCTTCTTTGAGCTTTGTGAAGCCAGTTAGCTATCAGCTCAGCTGCTGCTTCAAAGGAGACACTGGAAAAAAAGATTTCCAGTATTTTTTCTGATAGGAACTCTGATTCATTTACCTTCTGATTCTCCGGAGTGCTCCCATCCTATCAGGTTGGATAGTACCATTGCACTTGGCCAAAGCCTCACCATTCTTTATAGCCATGTCAAAGAGCTACTTTGACATTCCTTCCACCCAATAGTAGACTGAGGGTTTTTTTAAAAAAATATTTCCCCCTCTTGCCACGAAAAGGACCTGAGGTGAGTGAAGAACAAGAAGCCCTGCTAGGAACTAGATGCTGTTTGTAAGCACGTCTCCTTTGACTGACTAAAGATAGGACTGTCAGACTCAGGAGGAGGAAGTGAGGATAGTGTGCTAAATGTTGGACAATAGTGCAAAAATGCTGCTTACAGCAGTGGTGGGAGGTGAAACCAGAGGCCACAAAGCACCTAGATATTTGCTTGTTTGTTTGCTTGTTTGTTTAGCTAATTATTCTGGCTACGGACTGGCTACTTTGAAATGGAATGCTCCTTTTAAAATCATAAAATCTGACCACTTCCAAAAGGGAAATATTTTTATTGTTTCAAAAATGGTTGTGGTTAAAAATTCTTTTCTATTTGTTTGGATGTCACAATTCATAAAGGTCCCCTTGTGCTATAGGTATATTTGTGCCTTGAGAAAAAGCAGAAAGCGCATTCAGAGAAATGAAAGAAATTGCTTAATCGGAAACATGGACTGAAATTGAAACACCAAGTTCCTTAGTGGACCAGCAACTGTCTTTTTTTTTCCCCATGTGTAGAATTAATCAGAAGAATGGAGAATTCTTATTGGCAAAGAGATTTGGGTAAATAAAGGGAGTTTAGCAAAATGTCCGTCAGTTGTGCCATCATCATAAAATGTGGAGTTTTGGCAACGTCCTCTTCCTTTAGCTTCTTAACTCTTGGGGAAGTCCAGTTCTATGGCAGTAGGTTTGGCTCTGAAAGTCAAGCAATTACTTTTGCACTGGTATCCCTGCAGCCATTTTATGTCTCTTGTGGTTGTCTCTTTCATGGCTAGCCACCTTTTTTTTCATGGCTAGCTGGTATTATCATTGGCACGCTTCACATTCTGGTGTTGTTTCAGACGTTCTTCCAATGTGAAGCACACAAGGCTTTTTATTTCTCTTCGACCTACTAAGATTATTTGAACTCCTTATATGTAAAGCCCCACGTTATGCAAGAAATTAATCATATTGAGGTAAAGTAGCTACTGGGCTTTTGCCAAACACCATAAACATTGGTCAGAATGCAAGCCAGGCATTTACCTATGGATTAATAAAAGCTCTGGATTCAGTTGAGAAAATACAACTTTTCACTAGAAATTATGCAGCTTGCCAGATGTACAGTGTAACGTTATCCAAGGCACTGTGTTACCTAATATTTCTGATTATCATTTATTTTAGAAAGAAGTATTAGTCTAGAGGAGTTAATCTTTCATCACCCATGTTTTGTTCTTTCTATAAGCTTACACAAACATATCTAATTGTTAATATTAGATTGTTTGCTGGCTAATAGTTCTAGTTGGTCAGTTATCACAGGATATCCTCTGTGGTTGTTCCACAAAGTGATTTAAATGAAAGATATCCAAAATCTAAGGGGAAGTGAAGATGCGGTCTTAGGGATATTGTTGGACTAAAACTCCAATCCTTTCACTCTGGGTGGGCTGGTAGAAGTTGGAATCCAACAGCAACTGAAAGGCTAGAGGTTCCCTACCTATGGTCTTACAGGTATGATCTGCACTTTAGCTCAGGGGCCAAAGGTGTTTTTAGTTATAAACCACAAAAGATGAGAAAAGTGAGTGGCTTAAGATATTACGGGAAGAGAGATTTGGCACTGAAGCTATAGACTTAGAATTAAATTATAAATTATACATTGCTTTCTGTGGGGAAATGGTTCTGCTGCCTGATTTTAGAACATTTGTTTTCTTCCAATATGTTCTGCTTTGAAAACACAAATATTGCACTGAGTGCTCTTCCAAAATAAACTAAAGTGTGCAGCACTGCCTCTGGAAGATTTTACTATTTGCAAGTGAGGATAATCTAGGGAAATCTTGTGAGACTTGTGTGGGTATAGCTGATGTGGACATGATCTAATAAAATGCACTGTAATTTATATCTTTAGGAATATACTATCCCCTTTTGTGTAGAAATATGAAATAAGGGTGTTTAAAATATTTGCACTTGAAAAGGGATGCTTACTTTGTCAGATTTCCAAGGTTTCCACAAAGGAAACCTTGGAATTTTTTGTTCAGCAGAGCTGCTCTGCTTCTCTTGACAATTGTGGCTTCTATCTAGTTGCAGACACCACTGTTTGTGAGGTTGGTCTACCAATTTCACTTGAAGTAATAGGACACATGTTTTCAAGTTATTTTAAGCCACAAAAACAGTGTGATCTGTCTCAAGAAGGTATAGTTTATATGAAGAGCCACAGATTCAAGGGTGTATGTTTGTTAACAGAACGTAACAGAATAACAGAGTTGGAAGGGACCTTGGAGGTCTTCTAGTCCAACCCCCCTGTTCAAGCAGGAGATCCTATACCATTCCAAACAAATAGCTGTCCATCTTTTCTTTAAAACCTCCAGGGATGGAGCACCTACAACTTCTGAAAGCAAGCCGTTCCACTGGTTAATTGTTCTCACTGTTGAGAAATTTCTCCCTAGTTCTAGGTTGCTTTATAATAACTGAAGAGAGAAAGAATAGAACAAAAAAAAACAACCCTTCTCTCTTTGAACTAATCAAAGAGAGAAGTTTGTTTTTTGTTCTATTCTTTTTCTTTTTAGTTATACAGCATTTTCAGTTCCCATGATTTTGATGAAATTCAATAAAAAACCATTTTGTTGCCTGTTCATTTTGTAAGAGTGGCAAATATGTGCAGATTCTTCTCACTGAAATTGGTGTGACTGAAAAAGCATTTAATGGGGAATGGGTCACTACTTAAAATATATAAAAAGAAGAGGATAGTGGTTTTTCAGAATTAATCATTAGGCGTATTTTCTTCAACAAAGAGAAAAGCATATGAAACTGCAGTATACCAAAGCAGACCATTTTTAACAGAACTGGCAGAAACTCAGATTCCATGACAAAAATTTTCCCAGCCCAACTGATAAGCACTACAGTTTGAACCCAGGACACAAAACAGTTGTTGTATACTGACTGGCAGCCCTATTGTCAAATTGTAACACGGTTAATGCTACTATACCTTCAGAGGCCACCAGATGGCAGCAAACAGAAACAAAAAAAAAGCTCTTTTTGCTGCCATCTGTTGGTCATTTGCACTTTTGAGACAATATGTGGGAACTCTAAATGAAATACTGCCTGCTGTCCAGAATTAAATGCCCCCTCCTATCCATATGTCTCCCACCTGCATAGCATTTGGGAAAACCCTGAAGATCTGGGTATTCTCCCAGACCTCGGTCTAAGATAATTGGGGCCCTTGTTGGCTATGTTTGGAGGGGTGGCTGCTGTTAGTCAGATTTGTACTCTCCATAGTAAGTATTGTCACATTTAATGGTTCTTAAAACCTGAAATAAATCATTTTTATTCTCTGCGCCAAATTTCTTGCATATTGCCAATATTTATTTTAATAGATCTAAAACTGCTAGTAAAATTTAATTGTTGGTTTAGGTGGAAAAAGGACCTTTTCTAAAACATTCAAAATCAAGGGTGTTTCCAAGGCAGTCAGTGCATTTGGTCCACGAAAGTAACATTGGTTTAACGGAATGTATGATTCTTCTGCTGTTGTTGAACAATTATATTCTACCTGCAACTGTTCAAAAGTTGTAAAAGTATTGTTTTTATGATTAGCTGATTCCAGATAAGGTGGCGCAGTGGTTAGAGTGTTGAACTGCAGGCCACTTCTGCTGATTCAATCTAGCGGTTCAAATCCCACTA
>JANHFL010006839.1:265395-278847 GCA_032468155.1 Oxyrhabdium leporinum | reverse complement strand
CCACGGATTAATTGTTCTAACTGTCAGGAAATTTCTCCTTAGTTCTAGGTTGCTTCTCTCCTTGATTAGTTTCAACCCATTGCTTCTTGTCTTGCCCTCAGGTGCTTTGGAGAATAGCTTAACTCCCTCTTCTTTGTGGCAGCCCCTGAGATATTGGAACACTGCTATCATGTCACCCCTAGTCCTTCTTTTTATTAAACTAGACATTCTTTTCATTGGACTAGACATTTCCATGGTTTAAAGACGGTTTGCAACGATCTTTTCGACAGAAGAGGAGGCTGACAATTTCATGATTTATTTTATGCAATGTCAGTGGGACATCTGAGGTTTTTGATAGATGTCTCTTTTTAATGACTCCAAGCTGTTGATAAATTTGGTGCTCATAAAGCAAAAGATGGATTGTGTTTCTAAAAGCCATATGCAGAGGTGGTCACTTCCTTCTTCCTCCTTCCTCCTCTAGGCTGTCAGTATGCTCCAGCCAGGATTTTCAACACTTCTGCATTTGGGTGTCTTAAGAGTCCTGAGAACAGGTGCAAATGGGGACAGCGATGTGGAAAATTTGATATGAAACTCATGCTGATGCTTGGATGTTAAATAAAAATTAATTTGAGATGTTCTGTTTTATTTTAGGATAAGCTGAATTTCAGTTGGGTATTTCTCCTGCCCCTCTTGTTTGTAGGGCCAAGCTTTTCTCTTCCTCCTCTCCTTGCATTCTTCAGTGGACTTTGCAAATGGAAACTAATGAATACAGCAAACAAAATTCTATTTTTGTATCATTACGCCTAAGGAAGTCATTCGAATCTTACGAACAATGAAAGCCATGCAGCTACTTTTTTGTGAAGCTTGTGATAAAATTAATGAGGTGCAGTACCGGATCCCAGAAAATATAAAACCAGATAAACTGGGAACTGATGAGAAAATGAACAGTCCAAGACAAGCTGAGAATTCTTGTTAAAAGTTCTTGTGGATATGCTCTGCTTTTGTTTCTAACCCTTGATTGCTGTTGGCGGATGTACTGTCACTAGTGTTTTGCCTTACAGCCATGCCTGGTAAAAATCTGTGATTGGATAAAAGAAGGTGAATGACTCAGAATGGCCAAGGGATGTATTTGAATCCCAACTAATGGCTAGAGGATATCTTGAGATCTTTTCTGGAATGGGAGAAATGACAAAGCTGGACAGACACACTTGCTTTCCCTTGATTAAAGGAACATTTGAATGCTAGCTTGACTTGTGACTTTGTACTAACTTGAATTGATTCTATCTTTCTCACTTTTAATTTGGCTTTACCTTTTCCTTTGTGGATTATTATAACTCAGGTTGTACTATCAGCTAAACTAAAAAGACTGTATATAGAGCATCTGTAGTTTAAAGTAAAGCATTAGCAGGTGCATTTCCTGAAGGATGTAATAGCTTTTCACTATGCTGTGCTATGCTGGCATAAATAATTATGGATAAATATTTAATATATACAACTTGAAATGCCTGTTTTGATCACATCCATAGACATTTTTTTTTTAAAAAAACAAACAAACTGGCAAGCTGAAATGTTTTGAAGGGGATAATAATTCAGTGTGAAGGTTAGAAACCTAAATGTCACTTAAATCTGTATTTCTGATTTGGATATATAATTGTTGAGAGTTGATAATGCTCTGGGATAGGGAGTCTAGTTCCAGAAAAATAGTTTGGATTCCAACTTATATAATTCCTTGCCTTTGTTCATACTGGTTGGAGTCCAAAACCTCTGCAGACTGTAGGGGATCAGACGGCCTATCTTTGGTATGGCTCATCTCCTATACCAGGCAAAAGTTCCACTCCCACATTGTAATCTGAGCCAGAGGAAAATTTCAGTCTCCCAAAGCTTTCTACCCCCTTCCTTTCTTTATTTTTTAAGCAGCAGATGAATTTTGTTCCCCTTCCTTTTGATTAATAGTGTCAAGTATGGTGCAACTTAGATCTGCCTGCTATAACCCAGAACTATGCGCCACATCTTGGAGAGGAGAGGAGAGGAGAGGAGAGGAGAGGAGAGGAGAGGAGAGGAGAGGAGAGGAGAGGAGAGGAGAGGAGAGGAGGAGAGAGGAGAGAGGATCTCCCATCCTTCTGGGCTTCATTGGCACTGCCATTTCTCAAAGAGCAAGACAAGTCCTCCTGAATGACAGGAAAATATCCAGAAGGGAGAGGGAGATTGGAAGCTTTCTCCTGGATAGAAAAATATATTGGACACTGTTATGATTCCAGGCACCAAGACACAACTCTTTCTCTCTGAGTTAGCAAAATAACAAATAAGGAAACAGAAATTTGATATATTATGTTCTCAAAGCACTGGCCATCAAAACAGAGGTGGATCTTGAATCAAACTATTTAAACTTTTGTTACTCTTTCCTTTCTGTCCTGCCATCCTCCTCCTTCTTTTAGTATTTCACTTTATCAGTGATATAACTAGCATTGTTTGGGGGTGGAATGGCTCTTTTTTAACTGCATTACTACACATATCCTTACATAATTGTAACACTTATCTAAAAATGTATCTTGCTAACAAGATGCTTGGTACCTGTGTTCCATTGGATAATCCAAATGACTGTGGATTACAAAAAAAATAATAGTTGGTCAGTCTTAGAAGAGAAGAACAAATTTCTGCAGAGGTAGGGGTGTTGGACTAGAAGACCTCCAAACACCCTTCCCAAATCCCTTCCAGTCCTATAATTCTGTGAAATTAACAATAAAAACATGAGCTATCACATCTGGGTTTCATGGTGATCACTAGATGGCAGCAAAAAAAAAGTATGCTATATTTCTTTGCTGTCATCTATTCTCATGGATTTTAAGAGCACAGATAGTCTTCAGTGTATGATTGATCACTTACCAACTGTTTAAAATTATGATGGACCTACCTGGGGGATACTTATAACCTAGATTCAGAGTTCTGACAGTCACCCTCCCCTGTGATCTTATGACCATACTTCAGGTGCTTAGCAATGGGTTCATATTATGGCTGTTTGCAGTGTTCCATAGTCATGTGATGAAGTTTTATGATTGCTTTTCAGAAAATTGGCATTTACTTCTGGTTTTTGGCAAAATTGGCCAATAGTGAATCATGGGTTCACTTAATAACAAAAAAGGTGATAAATCATATCAGTCACATGGCTGATCCTCTTTATGACCATGATGACTTATGACTGTAATTGGCAGGCTCCATTATGGTCACAATTTGAGGACTACCTGTAGGCCTATTAAACTCTAATACAGTAATAATTTTCATGCTTTTTTTGGCATGCTGACGGGCTTTCTTTATTGTATAGAAAGAATAAGGTTAATGTATTCCTCTGCTTCGATTTTTAAAACAGACATCCTAGTTTCTGATGGTTTCAAGTATGCTTAGAGGGAAAGGAAGTCTGTTACAAATGAGACAAAAAAAATAGATATTGCCAAATCTTAAAGCAGTTTTCCATGACCCAACGCATGTAAGATTAGCTGAATTTATTCTTCCAACATTTTTATTCTTGGCTGGCCAGATTTCTGCAACTGGCATACTCAATATATTGTGAGAACCCTAGGATGGGAAAGCTGCCTTAAATATGAATTGATTTGTCATAATCTGCATGTTTATGTCACAACGTACCTATTATTCTATAAAGGGTCATAATACTTTTTACTGAGTTTTAATTCAGGTGCTGCTGGGTAACACAATCCTAGACATCCCTTTCTAAGTACCACTGCATGGTACTTATGCTGCTTAATAAATGAGTGCAGAAATTCAGAAAATTGCAATTGCAAAGAACTTGGACTTCATGGTTCATAATTTTGATTTATAGTTGCATTCTGGTTTATGGGATTGAGACATTTATGCTGTCATCTCTGAACAAGCTTCTTACATATATATGAGGCCAGAAGTGGATAGAGCTAACTCCATCCTCAGACACTGGAATTCATGGTGCTGACAATCTACCTTTTAACTTCTATTTTCCACAATTATTAAGAAATTCCCTGCAGTGACATCATGATCCAAATTCTATCTTTACACAGAAGAGTCCCAAAGTTTGGTGCAAGTATGTAAGTCACAGGTTTACACCTAGACATTTTCACATATGTTTAGTTATTTCCCTCCTGCTCCTTTTTTTTTTTGCCTATAGATATCTAAGTCCTTTTGCTTCCATCATCCCTTCTTATCCTGTTGCACTTCAGGTGATTTGTGATATTAGAACTCAACGCAAAACAAATGGAGAGAAACTTTAAACTATAGGCCATTCATTAGAATATCCCAATCACAGTTCTTCTGAAATCTTGCAAGAGCTAGACTTAGTATTACTAAATCTAGATTTCAAATATCTAGATATCCACTAAGTGGCATCAAAGTAAATGTTTTCTGAATTACTTTCTGCATCTTATAGTCCTTTTAGGAGCCAAGATATGGCAGCTTTAGTAGAATGGGGGAACCCTGCTGATTCAACTTAATGTTTCTTCTAGTCCAGCTCTTTCGGTTATAAAGTGACAAACCAGATGCATTCAGTAAGTTCAGAAACTTGGGCAGGAGGGTCTATTTATGCTGTGTATGAAGCCTCCAACAGGTAGTATGTTAAAGGTTGGGCATTTAAAAAAAAACTGTTGGTGGCATAAGCAAAGCACTCTTTCCAAACTACTTTGTAAAACAACATATTACTTATATTTGCATGTGTAATATAAATGCACTGCATATTTGCCACACTATGAGTTTGAGAGTTGTGAAAATTTTAAATACAGTGGCAAAGTAAATATTTCTTAGCAACTGTTTTAATGATTCTTTCAAATTAATTACAGCATGGAGAATGGGCCCTGAAAAATAATTATCCATAGCAGAACAGCTACACAATTCTCACACACATTTTGATTGATTATAGTTTATATAAGAATATATACATGTTTATGTTTGTCTGTCTGTCTGTCTACAGTATCTATCTATCTATCACACACACAATCTACTTATTTATCATCTGTTCATGGCAAAATAACTGCTGTGATAAGGAAATGGAGATGAAGTCTAAAGCAAGCAGTCATAAATTAATTTATAATGAAACATGACACTCGTAATTCAGTAAGGAATGTATTTAAAATTTGTCCTGCTAGTTATGTTGGTTTTTCCTGTTGCCCCAAGGAATATGTGGCATACAATAGTGCCAGAATATTAAACTTCCTGTGAGTACATTTGTAACTATGAAATGGCTGCTTATGAACAATCTCAAATGTTCCCAGCAACAAATAATGTGGATCAGTCAGAAACATTTTGTATAACTACTGACACAGATGAATTCCCTGTCCTTATTCATCCAAGGTCTGCCACATAACTGTGCTCAACATAGTTTCTGATCACAGTTACTTTGCCCTTAAGATCCCCTGGTTGGATTACTGCAATGTGTTCTACGTGGGGTTGCCCCTGAAGACATTTAGAAATTTCAGCCGATTAAGTTAATTAAGGTTATTCCATGCATGTGACACCACTGATCCATGAGCTTCATTGATTTCATTCTGGGTGCAGTTTGAGCTTTCAGTAGTTAACCTTAAAGCTCTATATTGCTTGGGGCTAATGGAACCTTATCCTCTTGATTGTCTTTACCAGTCATATCAAATCTAGCAGGAGGGACGTGCTACAGGTATCATTGGAATGTCAGCTGATAGAACCCTCACAGGACAGGCTTTTCTGCCATAGTACCCATCATCCCTCTAGAATTAGGTTGGCCTCAACCCTGCTGGCTATAAGGTAGTGCCTCGCCAGTCTTTTCAACAAAGAAGAACTCTTGAAATGAAAGTCGTTTCAAAAGGAAACTTTTATTGGAAGATTGTGACAGCAAGAGATGTAGGCAGGAAGTAGCTTTTCCCGCTTGAAACGTTAGATTAAACCATTACAGACAGAGCCCCTCCTGAGGTCCAATACATCATCGAGTCCCGGTGTGTGAAGATGTTATGGGAAACTCAGGCCGAGAAGGTGATAAAATCCGGTCTCCAAGGCAACACTGCTGCTCTTCTCCAGAGACGGGATAAGGCAGCTGCTCGAGGCACATTCCTTTCCCCCTCCCAGGGTTCTGAAAGTTACAGCAAAGCAAAGCAAGAAATAGAAACACAAACCCCATACAGAGATCCCCATAAGCCTCCGCCCCTTCCACCAGAATGACAGCGTCCCTATCGGAATCCATGGGACCTGACACTGGCCTGCTAAAGGGTCTTAAGACAACATGAGAAAACATGTTTTTTCTAGTGCTCCAAGGCAAAACCTACACTAACTTTTGTGTCATCAACTGGAAAGTATACAACTGTAGATATAGTAGTTTGAAGATAGGTTTCTCTAGCTTTAGTACATTGTACTGACAAGTGGATCATGCTCATTATTAATAATCTCTAGCAGTCCTGAAGAGAATCAATTTGGCATAGAGGTTCAGACACCAGGCTAGAAACTGGGAGACTGTGAGTTCTAGTCCCAGCTTAGACATGAAGCCAGCTGGGTGACTTTAAGCCAGTCTCTCTCCTGAAACCCTAGGTAAAACACAAGAGCAAACCCCACAAGAGTAAAATTACTCTAGTTTTAATGCAATCATAACAAAGTATGGTTGTATCTAAAGTCTCCTATTGTGTATGTTTGTTTTTTAAGAATAAAAACTTTCCAAATTTACCATTACATTTGTTGTATTAAGAGCTGGACAATCAACAAAATTTGAATTCTTTTAGATTTTGAATTAAGAATGATAAAAAAATAGCTGTAAGGTATTTTTTTTTAAATAAGTCAACAACGAATTCTGTAATTTAAGGAATTGATGTCATCTGCTGAAAGATTTAGTAATAAGAACTACAGTAAGTATTATGCCAAGATTTATTTAATTTCCTGTCTTCAGGGTTTTTTTTTTAATCTCCAATCTGCATCTGAAAAGATACCTTTCCACATATGGAAAATGTCCTTTTACTCAAGAAAGGATGATTTATAGATATGCTTGATCTTTTCCATCCTGTTTATCTCCTTGTTTAGGTACCATTATAAAGGAACCAATTTCAGATATGGGATCAATTTATACTATTGATTAGCCCAACTTTCCCCAATTCATTGTTCCCTTAAAGCTTCAAGTTCTCAGCTGTTAAAATTCTTAGAAAGGCAGAGTCTGGAAGACATCAGACAGGTAAAGGACAATTTACCTCTTTCCTTTGTTTCTGACTGTTTTGGATACTTCATTTTGCAACACATAGATATTGTATTATAATCATCATCAACAACATAATCTATTTAATAAAGCAAGTTAGTATTATTACAGTGTGTGACCTAAAGGCAACCAGATTTGCCTAATCAGCTTAAGCTTTGATTTAAGAAAGCTAGGCTCATTCCATTCTACAGATTTTGAAGTATATTCTCTGACATTTCTGTCTGCTTTAGATGACCTGCATGCGTTGGCTAGCTATTTCCTTTAAGTCATTATGCTCTGTACCAGTACAAATGGGTGAATACTGCTTCACAGTGCTTTACAGCCCCCTCTAAGAGGTTTACAGAGCCCCCAACAATCTGGGACCTCCTTTTACCGACTTCAGAAGGATGGAAGGCTGAGTCAAACTTGAGCGTGGTGAGATTCGAACTGCCAAATTGCAGTCAGCCGGCAGTCAGCAAAAGTAGCCTGTAATACTGCATTCTAACCACTGTGCCATCATGGCTCATAATACCATAACTACCATGGCTCTATAGCAAACTCTAACTGCTGTCTAAGTTTCTGCATTCCAGATTTGGAAGCCCTTAATACACACACACACACACACACAGCATGCTTTAATACAGCTACAAGACAAACAAGACAAATGTGAATGTCAAGTAAAGCAAAACAAGATATAAAAATAAACAAACATTACAAATAAATATTTCCTCTGATATAAAACATCCTACAATTTATTTTTTATAGAATGAATTGAGTTTTGACTTTATGAAATCATGTTATCTAGCCTTTCTTTGATATCAGTAAAGAGCTGGTTAAATACTTCAAGAAGTCTGACTGATATGGATTTGCGTAATTAACGTGGTACTTATGTATTACATATGTATTATGTACTTATGTATTATGCTTTTAAACTGAGGAGCTTGCCAGAAAAAAAAATGGTGAAAACTCTAACTCAGTATGCCAACCAGGGTTAAATAAACAGAGATTCAAGCCAGATATTCAAGAAGTAAACAAATCGGATTTTAAGAGCTAAGTCCTCAAAACGTTTTGACCAATTGAATAAATCTGTCAATTTTGGTTTTTCTCAATTATTATTTTTTTAAATCTGAAAGACTTTATGTGATAATCATGAAGTAATTTGCAAATGTTGGTGTGTTGATATAAGAAACGAAGGAACTAAAATTCCTCTTACCATATTGTGGATTGGAAGCCCTTTCTCTAAGTACAAGAAGATCACTTTAAGTATTAATATTAATATCTATGTTGATGTTTGTTACCCAGCAGTAATAATTATCACAATATTGATGAATATTTTCTGCACAGCATTGATAAATACTGTGCAGAAAATATTCATCAATACTGTGATGATATTGATGAATATTTTCTGACTCTATTATTATTTCCTTGAATAGAACACAGTTACATCATATCTAATTGACTTAGCAAACTGAGTTGCACATTACCCTCTGTTAAGTCTCCTATCTGACAATTCCTTTGTGGAAAAGTAGAAATTCTGAGTCAGGAGATTCAGGATCAGTTTTGCAATTAGATATGTGAGGCAATGATCTCTAATAGCAGCTTCTGAGAAATAGCGGTATAATTCTTGAGGGAAGAGGTATGAGCCACATAGTTTACTCTGTTCATCGTCTACTCCAGGGGGAGCATAGACACCATCACAACATCAGCACTGAAAGCATTTGAATCCAAAAAATTATCGATAATTTGTAGCATGTCCCAAGGTATCAGCCCTTAATATCTTTTAGTTCAGCTTTGAGCTAATAGGAAGAATGAATGGCTCCAATGAATGAATATTTATTTTTTTAGAAATATCATTTTTTTCTGATTATTTTCTGCCCCTACCCTATGGCCGACCCTATTAAATTTTAAAATCTGGTCTTCTTGGTATCTAGTATATATTTAAACTTTAGGCCACCTAGCACAAATTGCTCTGCACAAGGCAGGATATCTTCCACAAATAGAAATTTATTTCTCCAATGTTCTTAGAGATTATACTTACACTTAGTGCAGCAAGCAGTAATAAAACATTATAACACTATCTACAATAAACAGTTGAATCTTGAAAAGCATGAATATTATATCTCTGAAAGCTAACAGATTATAAATTACTTTTAATCATAACTCTAAGCTCTTAAATTTACAAAGTTATTTATTGACATACTTTGTGTATATGCAAAAAGGTACAAGCCAACTGATATGAGATTCCTTGGAAATGTGCAATGCTGGAAGATTAAAAAAACAAAACAAATTAAACAGCTATCTTACTAGTTTTAAGACTCAGTAGGATTGAGCTTTCCCCCAGTTTCTTCAAAATAAGATACGTGCAAATACTGACGAGGGGAGAGAGAGAAAGAAAATGATATAATGGGTTGGTTCGGTATTGTCTTAGAAAGCAGCAATTACAAGAAAAGCAATATGGTCCACAATAACAAAATTTTCAAACATTATTTTTCCACTTGCTGTACATTTTCTTATCCACTGCTTAACAGAAATATTTCAAAACTATCAGACAATACAGAAAGAGGGATTTCCCTACTCTTCAAGTAGCCGAAGCACAACCAAACTTACAAAGCTTCATCCATGGCATGACTGAACTATTAACAATTTCAAAATGTAGGATTCTTGCTGCAAGTTACAAAGAACAAATTAAGAACAGATTCCAACACAGAATCTGTGGAATAGTTATCTATCTGATGTGCAACTGGCAGTCAAGGACTGTGTAAGAACAAGGCCTTTTGTTAAAAAAGTATTTCCTCATTCACAGAATATTAACATAGATAATGCTTACATTCACATATAGTACTGTACATAATTTGAAAGGCATTTTTTTGCTATGTAAACAGTGTAATAAAACCATGCTGGCTGGCTGGCTGGCTGGGGTGGGGAGAGAGATAAGGTGGGAGACATGTGGGAAAATTCAGTTTCAGGTTTGGAGGAAGGCGCCTTATTAAACAGATACTTATTTTCCATCTTGAATAGCAATAGTCCTCCAAAAACTTCCGGCAGTTTTCCACATCATGCACTACCTAATATCTCATTATTTAATATCTCTTCCAAGCTTAACTTAGAATCATGCCAGTGTTGGAGATGGAGGTGTTTTGCTTCCTCACTTCTACAAGTACAGTAACAATGACGCAGCCATGCTTTCTCCAGAGTAGCTGCTTCTTCCAATAGATGCACTTGTATGCTTCAGCTTTTGCAAATACTGGAAGAAGCTGTAAGGCTTTGTCACCTCAATATAATGCTGTAGAGTGCATTTATGATGTGAAGCACTTCAATGCGAAGCATGCAAAGCGAAGACAATTTGAGAAGGACTAGGCCTAGGGCATTCTAAAGTTATTGATCTTGGACCTATTAGTCCTAGAATAGCATGTTTGGGAAGTTGCAGTCTAACATCTGGTGGTTTGTAAAAAATTGTGCACTTTAAACAGGTAAGTTAAATTTCAAGATGCTATGTTGACTTTGACTGAGTGTTATGATGAATAAACAATCAGAAGATTTAAGCAACTATTTGTACCTTGATTTCATTATTTTGATGATTACATTAACTTTAATTAAATAATTGCTTGTTTGCAGCAGAATAGTCATGCAAAGATCCTATATTATTATTATCGTTGGTGACACAGTCATCCAGATGTTTAGATTGGATTTGGCATTTTTATCCACCTTTTATGTCCTCAGGATAGGCAGATGCTGTTGTTTGATGGTGTTAAAGGTATCATCACAGAAGCTAAGCTGTTCCAGGTAAAACTGCCTTTTGCAAGTGACTGATAGTGATATTATCAATGCAGATGTTGCTCAAGTGATGCTCCAGCTGTTTTGGAAGTGCACCCAAGGCACCTCTTACTATTGGTCCTACCTTGCTTTCTTTTGCCATGGTTGTGCTACTTCTATCTGCAGTCTTTGCATTTTGTATTTTTCTTCAGTTCTTCTATTTTAAGTCATATCCAACTCTTTGTAACACCATAGACCATAGCACACCCTTTCCTCCATTGTCTCTCAAAGTTTGCTCAATCCAGACTTTTTTTGTCTTTCTTATTAACAGTTGTTAAATCTGAGATGTTGTGTGGCAGAAGCTTGTCTGTTTGAATTCTAAAATCTCAGAGCACTGTAGCGTGGAGCACGGTGGCTCATGTGGTTAGGACGCTGGATTGGAAGTTAGCAAGCCCTCATTCAAGACTTAAGTACTGCTGCATGGCAAGGTGAGCTTCTATCATTCACTCCAGCTCTTTGGCAGGGACATGAAAGGAGCCCCCATGGTTTTCCCCTGGTCAACGGTGATGTCACTGGCTAATCCTTTCAACCCAGAAGTGCCTTAAATCATGCCTCTTGACACAAAAGGGACAGGAGAGAACTTTAGCTTCTTCATTTTCTATTTCTTTGCCTATTTTGTGGCCTCACCAGTTCTTGCTTTCAGGCAAATAGTATGTGCTACAGATATTCCAATGCATCCATAGAGTGATTCCCTCTTCGGTAGAATGGCTCTTTAAATATCGGAAGACAGTCATGCCAAACCAATCTGAGAGGCTATAGTTGACCATGAATCAGGTGGAGGTAACATATCCTGACTTTAGGACAAGTACTTGACAAAATCTCCATGGTATTCACTGTGATATTCCATGGAAGTAGAAATTGGAATTTGAAGAACTAAAATAAAAAGAGTATGACAGTTAGAAATTTGTTGTTGGAGAAGACTCCTGGACGTTTAGTACACAGTCAGAAAAACAAAACAAATCAATTCAGAGTTTTCACTAGAGGCACAAATGACCAAGTTAAAATTATCCTACTTTGGACACATTATGTCAAAACCTAGGCTTTGGATAATGAGCCAATGCTGGGAAAGATGGAAGAAAAGAAGAGGATGACTACAGCTAGGTGCATAAACTCTGTTACTTTCGCAATGTTGGAAATGCTGAAATGTCAAGAGAATCATGGAGAAGATCTATCTATGCGGTCACAAAGCATTGACAATAAGTTGATGGCATGTCATCGTCATCATCAATAATTCTGGGCTACATTGGCAGAAGTATAGTGTCAAGATAATTATAATTTCTCTCTATTATGCACTTACTGGACTGCAAATATAATATTTGCTAGATTTATATAGCGCCTTTCTTCCAGGAGTTCAAGGCTACTAGATGATTTCCTAGGTCTCTTCCAAGCCTTACATTCTAGGATGAATCTTGAAAGCCACATGCTGCCTTGCCCTGTACTCAGTATTTACTTTTCTTCTATTCATGACATTTAACTGAAATTAAGTCATGCTCTTTTCATTACAATTCAGACGATTTATGCAATTTCTATTTCTAATGAGGTGAAGAAAAAGGATTACCAACAGTAAAGGAAATATTTCATTATCCGGGAGCTGAATACAACATATTTTCAATGGATACAGTGATTTACAGATCTCAGATTGCCATTCTAAAGCAGCAAGAACTGTTCGGAAATGTCATGATGTCTACCTGCAAAATGTTGCCCCTTAAGTTAGTTGAGGGTCAAGGTTTGAACAAGCTTTCTGACATTTTTCATTTGCACCTGGAAATTGGCCAGAAAGAGAAGTCCAAGGAATAAAGAAATACTTTACTATATACTCCTTTCTTACAGTTACACATTACTTATTCAGAACTCCAGGGCTGACCTCCATCTTTCAAAGGTTAACAGGTGTCTCCAGATTGACCCTGATGACCTCTATCCAACACATTATCTCTTGATCTAATCATTTTGCGCTATGAGATAGAACTTTGTAGTGTAAGGAGTGCAAATTTGAAAAGATTGTTGTAAATCAAAGGGAATACACCAGGCTGACTTTACTCCCCATTCTTTTTCTACAGCAACCATATGAGACTAGGTTAAAGCAAGTAATCCACAGAGAAAGCCTTTACACTTACTTTACAATTTGTAGATAGGATTAATTCAGCAAGGCTGCCTGAAGGAGCTCTGGAGTCAGTCATGACTTGGTGCCATAGTTCAACAATGCCAGGCAGCTGAGGCAATTTTCTTTCAGCCCAGCTGTGGTCATCTAAAATTCTAGCAGGGATAGAATTCTGTAGATTCTGGAGTATGCTAGTTTTTCACTGGAAGGGACTACCTCCCAACCTCTGGCTCCTTCATCAACTATTACAGTTGCTAAATCACTGTAGCCCCCCCATGGTCCTTTCCCTGGCCTTCAGGCAGTTTTTCAGTTAGTATACTGCAGCTCTTTTTTTCTTCTCTTCTCTTCTCTTCTCTTCTCTTCTCTTCTCTTCTCTTCTCTTCTCTTCTCTTCTCTTCTCTTCTCT
>JANHFL010006839.1:244888-265147 GCA_032468155.1 Oxyrhabdium leporinum | reverse complement strand
TTCTCTTCTCTTCTCTTCTCTTCTCTTCTCTTCTCTTCTCTTCTCTTCTCTTCTCTTCTCTTCTCTTCTCTCTTTTCATGTATCATTAATGTTAAACTCTCACAACTGAATAGTTTTTGCCTACTGGATTAGTGTGATATCCTTGCTAAGATATAGATACAAAAATTTGCAGAGGTAAGCATCAGTTGATCAGCCTAACCTTGAACCGGCACGGGGTGGGGGTGGGAAGCATGTGACAGCTGAGAGGATGTTATCAATTGTAAAAAAAATTCACTGATGGGCAAAAAAGCATGAAGAACCTATGGTGCTTCATACAGTAACTTTGAAAAGAGGCACACTGCTCGAGTCTCTATAGTGAAACAATCCTTTACTATACTACGTACAAGCCTAGTAACAAGTGGCTTTTCCCTGTTCACTTTCCAGAGAACGACTTCTTATCTCACCCATTACCAGAAAGTAGGTAGGTTGCTTTGGATAAAATAAATCTTGTACATGCACCTAAAAACTGCATACAAGACTGAATGGAGCTGCCCTGTGAGATTAAAACAAATCAGTTTTCAAAGTTAGATCTGCCCTAGGATTAGATGTCAATTGAGCTTTTAATAACCTGGAGATTTATGCTTCAATTATTCTGAAAACATCAACAAAAGAATAATGCTCTTGGTATTGCTCCAAGCATAATTAACTTTAGAAGTCATGCAAAGTTTTATGCTTTTTAAAGATTTGGCTCAAATGTATTGCCTCTTTGTAGAATGATGAAATCCCAGTTTCCAAGTGAATCAGAAATTGTATGGCAATTCCTGTGTGCCGGTGTACGTATATGTGTGTTTCTTATTATTACTTTGAGAAGTAGGCTCTGAGCCTGATTATTCAGTGAAACAGTGAGCACCGAGAATCGCTGATGTTCAAAGGTTTCCCCTTAGAGCAATCGCCTCAAGGAGGAGGGAGTTGGAGTTCCCTTGTCATGATGCTAGCAGCTGGATCAATGGCTAATTGTCATCCTGCTCTTCCCTCGGGAACGGCAACAGATTCTCTGGCTGCTTGGAGTACCAAGTCTTGGTTTTGAATCAGCTGCAAGAAGGAAGAAAAGAGGAAAGACAAAGTTAGGAAACAGGGTACTGTTTGTAAATTAGCGTGATAAGAAAGCGATATAGACATTCCTTTGTAAAATGCATGCATGGAATTGAATGCAAACAACCTATTTTGATTCAAAGCTGTCTTCCAGGATAGGCCCATGTTTTGGAAACATACAAAGATCTAGCTCTCTGGAGAGGTCTATAATGCTGGAAAAGGTGGGAGGAAACCAGTAGTAAGATGATTACAGGGTGACAGTGCACCATTGGAAAACCTGAAAGACATGCTGTGAAACAGATTGTCATGGAGAAAATCATCTATATGGTTACCAAAACTCAATGCTAACTTGATAGCACATAATCGTTATCCTAAAATTATCCTCATAAGCCTCCCTTCTGAGACTTAGAGGTTGATCCTTCGACAAAAACTTTTACCTGACACCCACAATGCTATCTTTTTTGGTCAAGGCTTTTCTATTCTCCAAACATTTTTATTATGTTAAACATCTGGATATTTCAGTCTTCTTTATCAAATATGTGCTTTTGGTTGTTGCACTTTATAATGCTAGGCTATTTATCTATTTTTGTTGTGATTTTATTGAGGTTGATCTCATTACGTTATACAACTTCTTATGGAATGACGTTATGAAGTATTTTAGATATTTTTAAAATGATATTTTAAAAATAAAAGAACACTAAAATATACTGAAA
Source organism: Oxyrhabdium leporinum (assembly GCA_032468155.1). Lineage (NCBI taxonomy): Eukaryota > Metazoa > Chordata > Lepidosauria > Squamata > Cyclocoridae > Oxyrhabdium > Oxyrhabdium leporinum. The sequence continues at coordinate 263,363 of JANHFL010006839.1, read as the reverse complement.
AGAAAAACAAACCAGTGACAAAATCAAAACAATCAGACAAAAGAAAAAAAATAGTATATATCTGTATATGTGTATGAATTAGTATATGATTTTAAAGAAAACAATTCAAATGTCAAAAATAATATTAGAGTAAATAAAATAGCAATGGGGGCATGGTGTTAATATGAGAATAATATTTGACTATGTTTAGCTTTAATTGTAAGGTTTTCTTGCTATAGTGCCATTTTTTCATCCAAAGCAATATTTCCCAATCCAATGAAAGAGAAATTTTAAATTTCTAATAGGTCGCTTCAGTAAACCAAGCTCTAATAACAGGAACTGAATCAATTTCTTATATGCATTAAGAAAAATGGACAACTGACCACGAGTAGGGTTAATTGTCTCAGACTCTTTTTGGGGATTCCTACCAATTTTTAGACCTTTCCAACCAAAAATATTGATTAATTGGCCATTGCCATCAAAGGTGTTTACTCAATTTACAGATCTTCCCCACATAATCTGTAATAAAGATGTTTCAAAACATAATGCATTACATTATATTTTGTCAATTCCTGATAATTTTTCAAAGAGGTTATTTAAATTCAATGGTGTAATGAGTTGTAGTGAGATCCACTCAGTTCTAACCCCAAACCATCCTCCCATTTTGTTTAAGGATTGCCAGGAGAATTTGTCATATCTGATATAAGCAGTTTACACAGCTTCTATTACTAGTATATGAAGAATATTTATATCCTTCTTCAAACAATTAATAGTCTAAACCAATAAAACCCAGATATTTTATAAAGAACTGATTGTGATTGCTTCATTAAATATATTTAATAAATATATCCTATGAATAAATTTTGAAAAAGCACAAAAGGCTGCTAATCCCCCATTCAAGTAACTGAAGATGGGTTCTAGTCAATTAAAGCTTTTATTACCATACACATTCTATGGAGTTTGCAGAACTATAATGTGTACCTTATTTCATTATGAGGATTACATCATAATTTTTAATTCAGTGCATTCTGAAAATTAATCAATATTAGTTGTAATGCTTAATTTAAACTGCCTTATTTGATTGCTTGTTGCCCACTCATGTCAACAATCAGAAGATTTGTGGTTATGGAGAACCTAAATGTTTAGAGATTTACACAAGCAAAAGGCTATTTGTTCCTAATCTACAAGGAATTTGAAAGCAGATTTTTTTTCCTTCCAGAAACCTTGTTGAGGTTCAAGAAGGTCAAACATCTTACTGGCAGAGCTCTTGATTAAAATAGATTCAGTTTATGCAATCTTCTAAGATTTTGGCATTCTTAAAATGCAGTCCATTCTGCACGGAAATGCACTTTAGCAACAGAGTTGACTTGTTTCATTTTTCTACTTGAACTGCTAATTTGCGATGAATTCTTGTATATGTTTGTGTGAGCTTTTAAATGCCTGTTCCTTATTGTGTACCAATTGGCCCCATCTTTGTTAAGTCATTAAAAAGAACCTGCATAATTGTATAAGAAGATGAAATTCAGTCCAAAGCAATTTTTATGATGTCAAACTTGAATTAAAGTCTAATTAGCTCTCTATAAGAGTTCTTCAGAGACTACCTAATCAACTTCAAGGACTGAATCAGAGATTTCAGAAATTGGTCCAGGGATCATTTGGGGGTCATTCATTCCAATCCATGTTCCAATTCTTAAATGGAAGGATTGTCTCTGCAATGCTAAAAGAACCCCCTCTAGGCTGAGTTTGACTTTCTATTTAAAAAAGAAGAAAAATTATAGCTTGATGGTAATTGTAACATTTCCTTGGTATTCCTAGTAAAAGGATTAGACTGTAGCTTGAGCCTATAAAGTTTTTTTCACCTGTGGCTTTCTTTCTATATTGCATCCAGTTTTGGTCACCACACTATAAAAAAGATGTTGAGAGCCTAGAACGCATGCAGAGAAGAACAACAAAGATGATTAGGGGACTGGACACTAAAACATCTGATGAACAGTTGCAAGCACTTGGCATGGCTAATCTAATGAGGAGAAGGACCAGGAGAAACATGATAGCAGTATTCCAATATTTGAGGGGCTGCCACAGAGAGGAAGGGTTCAAGCTATCTTCCAAAGCACCTGAAGTCCAGGCAAGAAATAATGGATGGAAACTGAACAAGGAGAGATTCAACCTGGAAATAAGGAGAAATTATCTAACAGTGAGAACAATCAACCAAGGAACAGCTTGCCTTCAGAACCTGTGGGAGCTTCATCAATAGAGGCTTTCAAGAAAAGACTGGACTGCCATCTGTCAGAAATGGTGTAGGGTCTCCTGCTTGGGCAGGGGGTTGGACTAAATGAACTATGAAGTCCCTCCCAACTTTGTTATTCTGTTATTCTACACTCAAGTTGTGAAAGAAATATATATAGTGCCCAAGGTATCTCAGGACTGTTCAGGCTGTTCTTCAATTCTCTACAGTCTGGGAATGGGATGTTCCTGGGCATTATAAAAAGGACATAATAACATTATTCTCTCAAAATGCCACGTTCAGACAACTTTTTCAGACTTTCCCAAAACTCTACTAAACCACTATGTTCATCATTTCATTGGGATTTTCCCCAGCCATGCCTTTCATTATATTTGAAGCATCATTTGGATTTGGTTTGTCAGATTATTCCAATTCAGATTAGTGCTTTGCTCTAAAAAAAATATGAATCCATCAATTTCAAAATTTCTAATGAAAACAGTTGACATACTCTTCTCCCTGACCAAGAGAAAAGGGGATTTCTGCAGGTACAAATTAGAGGTGTAGAACCTGAAAGGAGATGGTATTACCACTGAAATTGGCTTTTTGATGCCATAAATTGCCCATTATTTGTTTTGTGATAGAGAAAAGTCATCTAGGAAAAAGAAGATTCACAAAGGGTCCACATTAAACAAAACTATCCTGTTTTTACCATTCTTTGATATCTACCTCTCCCTCTTTCCTCCCACACCTTCAAGCATAACTTACTTGCCTAAATTTGTATCATTTTCCTAGCATTCTACTCTGTGTAATGATGGGCACGGTCCTGATACAAGTGTTATCTCCCCGATTCTTTATTCTTTTTTCTTTCTTGACTTCCTATTTATTTCACTGTGTACTACAGTGAGTATGTCAGACACCCATTTTCTTTGAAAAAGAAATGAACATAACTATGATAATGAATGAAAAGGAATTGTGAAGAATCTTGGGAAACAAAGAAAGATCTGGCTACTACCATAGTTTTTCCAAAGGAATACAAACCAGCAAAAGGACTGGGATATCCATGTTGTTTCAGAACATGAAATTATATTTTGCTTAGATAGATGTATCTGAATTGCTAGTAATTGCTGATGTCTACACTATGTCCTATAACATGTTGAACACTGAGATACATGTTTTCATAGGGGCCAGACACAAGAAACCCAATACAGCATGTATCACTCCAATGGGTTGAATCTGTATACCTCAAGATTAAAGCCAATAGTGGGACTTTATGGGTGATCTACAAAGACGACACACGATACATCAAATCAGGAGTGGGGAAGGTCTCTACAGGACAGGAATTAGAATAAAGCTAGGATATATGGATTTGATCAAGTGATAAGAATTAGTAGTTTGAAAGAAAGCACTTTCAACTCGATGAAGTATGGCATAGGTAGGAGGGAAAAGCAAAAAGACAAGCCATGAAAGAGTTGAATTGATGTCCTAGATAGGGACCCTGTTGTGAAAGGAATGGAATTTGGAGAGTCATGGAGATCGGCTAGAGATAAGGAAGAATGGAAGGCATTCATTCAGCCCTGGAGTTCTAGACATACAGAGTTGCCAAGACCGGCTATTGCTAGACCTGAAAATAAACAGAGCTCAGCAGCATTCCTCCCCCAACACTTACATTGTAAAGAAGACATTGCCTGGTGCTCCCTTGTACCAGGTACATTCCCCCTGTGATTGTTTTTCCCCTTGTTGTAATCAGTAGGAAAAATGGCAGAGGTGGAAAACACAGATGATGATCCCTGGCAAAGTGTCTTAAGGCCTTTAAACCAGTTATAACTGAAACATACATGTTTACCTTTACTTCAAAATGGGACATTAAAGGCATGCCATGCAGAGATGAGATTATATTGATAGTAACAAATGCCTGCAGTATCACTACTAATCTGGGGTCTGTTCACAGGCAGATGGATTCATACTTCATGTTCATAGCTTCATAGCTGGTTGCACAGTAGACATTTAGTGTGGAGTAGCCAAGATGTTTTCGCTTGGTTTTCATGGGATATTTGTACAATAGAGTCCACAGAACAATTTTTATTTTCTCTGTATATATTGTTTATTTATACCTTCCTTTTTTTGCTACAGTTTTCTAAAACCCTGGTTCAGACACAGTGAATCAATTTCATCACCTTCAAAATGGCCTTATCATATTAGTACTATTTTAAGATCATGTTTTTTTTTTAACTGATCCTTTCATTAGTCCTGAAATTCCTGAAATTAAAGTTCTTAGTTTTTTAAAAAATCCTTTCTTTAAACAAACATACAAAACATAAAGTTTTTTTTTCCTTTTAAAGGTTAATCCAGGGCTTCATCAAATTACGTTGATATTTATTCCAATAAATAAACACAACATTCAAAACGTTTGGAAAAAAGGTTGCTTTAATTTTGGTCAATAGGATAAGCAGGAGACTATCAGTATGCCCTGGTCTCTTAAAACCAATTATCATCTATATATTTTATGCTGAGGCTGACTAAGGATTAGGGTTAGGGTTTTATGGGCAGATGTCCATGAAAGACACTAAATAATTACAGGAACAATCCTAACAGGGATAATGGCCAGTGGAAAAGGAAAAACTGAATCAAGTTGGCTCCCATGGGCGAAAACAAAAGGTGAATGGGAAGGAAATGAACTCAGTGAGCTCCAAACTGATAAAGGGCTCATCCAGAAGCATCTCTGGAAAATGTTTTGGTTTTTTTTAGTTAATGGAGGCAAGGCTGCCTCTCGACTTTCTGATTTTGCAAATGGTAGGCCAGTGCCTACAAAGCTTTCTATAGACAACCAAAGTGTGGGTATGCTTTACATAGGCAATTAATTACTGCCCATGAAAGTCACTATGATTAATATTCTTGACCAGGACCTGGAAAAACCAGGTTCAAATCTACCCATTGCTATGGAAGCTCACTGTATGATTTTGGGTCAGTCTCTCTCAGTCTAATACATCTTACAGGGTTGTGGGGAGGAAATACTTTGTACATTCCCCGGAGATTCTGAAAAAAAGGCAGAATTTAAATCCAACATTAAAATAAAACATGTATTGACTCAGTAGGCCAATGTTCCTCATGCATGAAGCTCACCCTTCAACCTCCAGTTTCTGAAAATAATGGGGATTCTAATTAGATTGAAGGCAAAGAGAATTCTTGCCTGATCAGGAACCCTAATAAACCAGGATCCCCAACCATATGGATGCCTCTATTAGCTCACCCTCTAATGGATCTGGCCCTCTAACCCTCTTATGCCAACCACACTCAAACTGTACCATTCACATGTTCTACCTTCTAGTTAGATAGTATGTTTTATGATAATACAAATAAAAGTAATAAAAGTGGATTAACTTTATTAAAATAATTGTTTTAATATTAATTTGGCTGGCTTAACTCCTATAAATACCTGTACTGGTCATATTATATTCTATTGGTTCCTCCACGTTGCACAGGTATACAAGCTATCTCATATCTACCACATGAGGCAAGTTAGATCACAAGGTGTTGTTGTTTGTTCTGACCTTTCTCAGAAAGCATTAAAGTAAAAGCAAGAATAAACCCAGACTTTCCCATTCCAGGATCAACACTTTCCATGATATCACACTGTCTTTACAAATGAAGAAGACCTTTCCATTGTGGATGATTTTCATATTTTCTACTAATCAGGTAGCACAACAAAATTAATTTCTTAGGCTTTCCCCCCAACATTTCTTAAAGAATTTAGAATGCCACTGCCAGTATAGACATATTTAGCTTCACGGTCTTTTCTGAAGCTTAGATCAAGAATGTATCACTATTACAGTGCTAAACTCTTGTAGCACAAATTTGTGGCATACATCAGTTTTGACATTCTCCCTTTCTCCCATCTTGTAGCAATAAGTGTTTTACACATCTCCAACAGTATTCAAAAGTGACTAGGGATAGAAAGAAATTAAATAAAAGAGTTATATGGATTTCATTGGATTCAATGGGACACAAGGACAAACTGAAACTGGATGGAATATCAGCTTAATGGCCCATAACATTTTTTTTCTTTGCCTAAAAGAACATAAGCATCGTTCATATTTTCCTCTTATTAATAGTGTTTTGATTGTTCAGTTGTAACCTTGTCCTCAGTGCCCCTTGAAATATTACAGCCAATTCACTTACGACAGAATGTTACTTTAATTTTCAAGGTGACAGCAAATGTAGTTGGGAAAACAGAGGTCAAACAATTACAAGTACTTTCACTTTTCATTGTAGGAGAAAACTGTTCACACTTTTTACATGAGATACAACCTAACAGATAACACTCAGTACTAAATATTGTTATTAATATTGCTTTAAAAATTTAGTTTAGTAATGCTTCACTAAGCTATGTTGGTGTACTCTGGTTTCTGGTTTTATTATTCTTTGCTTACCCAATAGTTTTGAATGTGTTAAACGTGCTAAACTTGGCCTTTTTCGTGCTTAGCAAATAAAATGAATATCACATGCTACTAAATATCATCAGCATCCTACTACCTGCCCTTGAATTTTTATCTCATCTTTAATATCAGTAAAAAAATATAAATAAAGAGTGACTTACACTCATAGATAGGTCGTTTTGCAATGTTTTTTCTCGGTCCTTTGTTTCATGACTTCTCTTTCCCAGATGCCAGCTTTTCTACACTTGAATCTTGGACTTTGTTTTTGTTCAACAGATGTACTTCCATGCTAAAGAGGATTTAGGTCAATCTCTGCATACAGTACAAAATTAATTAATTAAGTTTGTTTTGCCTAAATAGCAGAAATGTAATTTAACTGTTGTTAATCAATTCTTCGGCAAGCCTAAGGAAGCCTAGAAATGGAGTTTATGTTAAATGCCTGTTCTTATACAAAACAACGAACCAGGAGTTAGAGAAAAGGAAGGTGACTCACCATGGGTTTTCTCCTCCATATATCATAAGAGACAGGAAAGGGAATCTGAGAACAGTATATACCGGTTGACTCAGAAAAGATCATGCCTGATCCTTATGGGAATGCAGATGAAGATAGTTGAACCTGGGATGAAACTTGAGACATGAGGTGTTTGTCCCACTGATTAAAAGACAACCCAAGTTGAATGAGGCAAGCTTCTCAACTGAGTTGATGCTAGGGCTCAGTGAATCTGTTAAATCCATTCTCTCATGGTTCAATTGAAAATGAATTTTTGCTGCCGTGTTTTCGAGCATTAAATTCAGTGTTATTACAAATACATTGTTACATATCTGTGGGCTTTATAGTACCTGGATATGATGCAACTTGCCTTAATACTTAGAGAGGGCTGTAAAAGCACTGTGAAGCGGTATATAAGTCTAAATGCTATTGCTATTGCTAATGGGCCATATTCACTACTTTTTTTCCTGCAGAGAGGGGGAAAGCACATATTTGGTTCCAACTCAGTATACAAGGATGCAAAATTTACTTAAGGTCAAATTTAAAATCAGATGCAGTCTTGGCTCTTGGTGATTATGGAAAGTTGCTGCAGAGTTCTTGGCAAGATTTTGCCATGCCCTTCCTTCTGGGGCCAAGAGGCAGTGATTGGCCCAGTCACCCAGCTGGCTTTGTGCCTAAGGCAACACAAGAACTCACAGTCTCCTGGTTTATAGTCTGGTGCCTTAATCACTACACCTGTGGTAACTGATTCAGGTCTTATAAATTTCAGACAGCAGCACAAGTCAGCAGAAGTTTCCCCACCATCCAGTCTGAGCTGAAGAAGCTTCTTGGATGAGAAGCAAAACATCTTCAAAGAAAAAGAAAAGCAAGAAAGTCCAGTTGCCTCTTGTCTTACCTTTGAGAAGTCAGCCGAAGGGCACTAATCAATTAATTAAAGTCACGGAGCAGATCTTGTTAACTTGTGGCTAGCACTTATTAGGAAAAAAGCTGTTCAGGAAAAGACACTCAAAAAAACAGAAAATGTTTTGTTATAAGGCTATGCTTTCCAGATGGAGTAAATGAGGACAAAAAGGAGGAAAAGCTTTCCTTTTGCTGAATGTCTAGTAACCCTGTTCATAATGCAATTTCCCATTCCATGCCCGTTCTGTTTTGAATCAATTAAACTTTCTGAATGATTGTTCTGAAATCTGTGGTATAATTGGGGGAAAAAATAGACCACATTATAGTAGTTCATAGTTGACATCATAATGTTGACTAAAATGCTTAGTATTTACTATTCCTTCAAACCACTGTTAGGTGTTATAAATACAGTAATATAAACTTGTGAAGCCTCAGGGTTCTTGCTCATTAAATAAGGAAAAAGCTAAGCAATCCTGGGATATTTGTTCATCAGAATGTAGAACTTCAGAACAAAAGTTTGTTCCATATCCTGTTGCAAATGGTGACTCTTTTTTTTTTGACCTGTTCAGGATATATTTAGCCTTTTTTAAAAAAAAAAAGTGTGTGATAATATCCATTTACTTATGTGAACATGAAAGAGAATGAACATAAAAAAGAGGAGTAAAAAAAATAGGCTGCCTGTTTCTTTGGGAAGTCTGACAAACTTTAATCTACTGTAGACGATTTCTTTCATCAGTGATAAAAGCTGACCTATGTTTCAGGACCTAAAATTACTGACACTCTCTCACCAAGTGTGGCATAAACCATTAGGTTGTAAGTCAGCCACAAAGGAAGAAAAGCGGCAAGGTTCAGAGAAAACAGATTTCTGATTAGGCCTCAAAGAAAAAGGAAATAATAATTGCTCATTTATTTAAATAAGCTTAGCTTTTGATTGAAACATACACCTCTGGAGAACTTTTAGCCTGCAGTGTTGAATAGCTTGCCGAAGAGCTAATAATCAAAACCTACAAATGTATATACAGCATTTGAAAAAAAAAATACTTTGTTTATCTCCAACATGTTTCCTTCCCCACCACTGCCATAAAATATTTCCATGACACATTTTCATAGCTTGCAGTTGAAAAAACAGCTCTGTTAACAAAATGCATATTTTTCCTCTGCTTTTGTAAATTCTATATATTATCTTTCAAGTCTGCATTGCATTAAGTGTAAGCCACAGTTTACATGGAAATGCATAACAATGAAGTCTCTCTGCTCCAGCTGCGTGTGTAACTCCCATTAAGCAGTACACATACTGCTGGTTCAAATGTCGGTGGTGATTAGAAGTTATTACCATCCAACAGCTGTTCGGTAGTCTCCGAGAAGGGAGCTAGTCATCTCAGTTCTGTACCTAATGTCCATTTTATGAAAATTACCACCCCAGCTGGCCTCAATGGCCAGCCTATTTGAGTTGGCCAAGGTTTCAATGGACACAGATGGCATGTCCTAAAAAAATGCGGTCTCTCTAGGTCAAAGCTAGACCTTATTCATATTGTCCCCAAGGTGATCAAATATGATCCCCTTCACCTAGTTCTACCAAATATATCACACATGCTCAATAAAGTAGAGGAATGGAACCCAAAAGTTATGACTCATTCGTTTAAGGGCACTCTTTCTATAATAGGAATTTTATTTTTCCTATGATTTTATTTTTCAATTTCAGACCTACATTGTTCTAAAGTTATGTAATGTAACTTTTGGCACAATTTTGATTTGGTCCCCAAATTAGCAGAAAAAAAAAGCTAATGCCATGGAAAAAATAAAGTAGTTGAATATTGTAGCCCGTTCTTATGTGTCTCAGGTATAAGGCTGTGCAAAGATTCAATTTGCAGTTTTGATTTGAAGATGATTTTCAGCTTTCCAAATTGGATTGTCATTTTGGATTGATTTATTGAAACAAATTGGATGCTTCCAAATTGATCTAGCATTTTAGTCATCTTCTGGACATATATGAAAAGTCTATTTTTTTTTTCTGAATTGAATCAACTTGAATCAGAGTGTCTCAATTCAATGATCCAATTCAGAAACGAAATGAATTATTCAGAGATTGGATTGATTTGATGAAGTGCAGCAAGATAATGATTTTAACTGGATCTGACCTTATCCACACAACTGAGTTAAGCACAACAAATTGCATAAGTAAATTTGTTGCAAAGAAAAGAAAAACATGGGTGGAGAAGAAAGAAGCAACATAATTTAAAGAATTATATTTCTAAGTTGCAAAATTGTATAATTGATCTCTCATGAGAGAGATCTCCGTCTCATTCTTCAGGTTTATATACAAACTCCAAAAATTTTGGAAGTAGAAAATCCCTGAGGAATTTCCAGAAGTTGTTAATTGATTTTTTTATTTAGCAAAATAGGGAAAGTAATAGTAACTGATGACTAGATCTCAGCTATTTAATTTTAATGAAATTTGAATGGATGAAGGAAAATTTGAGAAAAAAATCATTTCTAGTTTATACCTGGTCCCAGTATGGAATTCAGCAACCAGATATGACCCTAGACTAAAAATTGTTATGCATCCCTGTTTAATGGTTGGTTCCAAAACTGGTATTCTGTAAACAGTACTACCTGATTATTAAAGAAGAACTAAATTTCTTCAGTGTTAGGGCATCGCAACTGAAAAATGAAAGGACATGCAAATACATTGTTCAACTTGCTTAAAAGTTTATAGAACCTTGACAACTGCTGTTAAAATCATGCTATACCAACAGTATGTTCTGATTTTTTTTTAACCATTCACATATAATTAGATGGAAATAAACAGCTTTCAACTGTCATTCAAAGGAAGTTACTTCCCTGATGGAATGCTCTTGGATGTCATGGATGAAGATAAGATAGGAAAGGTAGCCTGACTTCACCTCAAAACTCCATAAGGCAGAACGCATTGCCTCTACTTGAGGAAAGGAATCATAAAGATAGAATGTCCTATCTTTCTCTCCTCCCCCTCCAGTATTTATCGTAGTAATAAGGTATCCCAGGGATGTGTGCAATTGTGTGTCCATCATACTTCAGCTTTCTCTACATTCCTTTCATTTTTTTTCTTCAGATCAAGAATGAGAGCGATCTATAAGGTTAAAAACAACAGCTATGTCTACTCCAAATTATTGTTGTTATTATCATTTCTACACCTACTATTCCCTCTGGAACAATGACATCACCTCAAAAAGACTACAAAAGAAATTTTAAAATCTCTAACGAAGTGGTAGAAGAACTAAGTAAATTAAATTTAATCTCAAAACACATTTTTCTTCAACTGACTTTACATGGGAAAGAAGAGTTAACCTTAACTTATGAGATACTATTTGTCTTAAAATGAGTATATAGAGGTCTAGGTGTGCAAAATGTAAATTTTTACCCTAATCAATGAAATAGGCATTTTTTTGTTAAATATTAGGAAAGTGCAGAAAACTAACTTTACTAAAGGCTGTTTTGGATCAATCTGAATATTGGCACATGAGCTTGCTGCTAATGCCTAGAACATTTTGTTAGCTGTTAGACAATGAAAAGATGAAACTGGAAAGAGAAAGGAAAAAGAAAAAAATATTAATTGTAGCAGTCTGGATGGAGGAAATTGTTACCCTGCCATTCTGCAGCTTCAATTACAGCATTTAGTAGACTTTTGCTAGTGATGCCATTGACTTGCAAATAAAGTTGTGCTTAGTAGCTTCTACTACATTTTACTCTCAAGCCAAGAAATATAATCTAAGGTTGATAGACAATATAGAAATTAATGCACACTGTTTTGCAGAAGGGGCGGATGAACAAATTATTATTATTTGGGCTGATTTCAGTGGCACAAAATATTTGTTATCTGGAAGAAATATTAAAGAAGCCTAACTTAACTCTTGTGGCATGTCTGAGGGAAAAAAATCAGACTAGGACATCATTTTAATTTTCCTCTTTCTAAGTAAATGGCTTCCATTCATTCAGATAAGCATATAGAGCAATGAAGTGGAAATTAATTTGCAAAGGCTGTACTAGTAAATAATGTCAGGTATACAGCTGACAATGAAAAACTAATTCACTCATTGTCACCAAGAGTACCATACTAAATTACTTATTTTAATGCATATTTGGATTTAACTTATATTTGTGTTTTAATTAAAAAGGTTTCTATTCCAGAAATGGAAAATTTATGGCTTTTCACATATTGCTGAACTAATGGTAGGCCACCTATTAGTAAGGGATCCTGAGAAATGTAGCTTTAATACCACTTTACAAAGCCTTAGTAAAACTGGAATATTGCATCCAATTTTGCTTGCCACAATATAAAAAAGTTGTTGAAACTCTATCAAGCAACTCTAAGAATCCAGAGAAGAGCAACAAAGATGATTAGGGAACTGGAGGATAAAACATATGAAGAACAGGTATATCTAGCTTAATGAAAAGAAGGACTAGGGGTATGGTAGCAGTGTTCCAATATTTAAGGGACTGTCACAAAGAAGAAGGGGTCAACCTAATCTCCAAAGCACCTGAAGGCAAGAAAAGAAGTGACGGATTGAAACTTATCAAGGAGAGAAACAACCTAGAATTAAGGAGAAATTTCCTGAGAGTTAGAACAATTAATCAGTGGCATGACTTGCTTTCAGAAGTTGTGGGTGCTCCAGCACCGGAGGTGTTTATGAGAAGATTGGACAGCCACTGGTCTGGAACTGTATAGCTTGAGCAGGGGGATGGACTAGAAGACTTCCAAGGTCCCTTCCAACTTTGTTATTCTGTAATTTATGTAGTTATTTGTTAAATTTATATTCCTCTTTAAGATTCTCAGTAGCTCTCAGTAAGAAACAAAATATCCCAAAACAATATATGGTGTCAGATCCCAAAAGCCCTCCAGAAAAGCTCCATTTTGAATTTCCTCCAGATGAGCAATAAAGTTGGAGACAGGTGGACTACCAATTTCAAACCATTCCAGAAGACTAGCCCCACCATGGAACAAGCACACAGCTGAGCTTTGCCCCCACAACATCCCAAATATGGGGAAGAGCCATCTGCTCCTTCTGGCAAAGCAATTGGCTTCATTCTAGCGTGGGGGTGTAGTCCTGCAGTTGTGCACTATGCTATTTGTGAAGCTCTTTTGCTCTGGAATTTCAGTGATTGACAAGATCTGGAGTTCTGCCGTTCCTCAATTTCTGGTTTCTTCTTTCAGCTCATGATACTGCTCTGGAGTAGTGTAGCTTCTTTGCCATCTAAGAACACAGGTCAAAAGCGTAGGAGAACCTGGTGCCACCCTGGACCTTAGCTTCTTTTTCAATGCCTGCAATAGCCTATTGCATTGCCAAGTCACGAACCTCTTATTGCATCCAGGACTCTTAACTACTCAAATGCAAAAAGGGAGGAAGGATGGGAGGAAGACAGAAGAGTGGACTTTCTCTTAGATACAGTATTGTTTACATTTCAGGCCACTACTCTTGGCATCTTTTGTTTCTTTTCTATCTTTATTGTTCTCACATATATCTTCTTGTATGTCTGCCATTTAAATAAGAAACTACAGTTCTGTATTGCTAGTGCTCCAGGAAAGAGGAAAGAGCAAATATGTGATTTTTAAGACTCCATTTAGCATAGCAAGTATCTCATTAGTTTTTTGAGAAGAATACAATTTTCAACATACAGCTTTGTAGCACTGAGGAAATGCCTTGTACCATGGCAGGTGCTTTTTATGCTCACACTAAACTACATACCTTTGTCTCACCTCCTGTGTGATCTTGACGGAATACTTGCCTGTAACCATTTCCTCACACATTGGCTCATTACAGGATTTACCTAACAAGCCATGAGTTGCACCTCAGCCTTTGAGTTCTTCAGTGATAACTTCTTGGGAGGTGTTCATCCAAGTGTAAATTATGCTGGCTCTTTGAACAGATTTTACTGGGTACCTGACAGCTTGGATGACTGGCACGTTGTCATTTTCAGAGCACACCTAAAAATGAAAGTGCAAAAAACTATAAGCAGCTTTAATGTGGTTACATTCCCTTTTACTTCTAGATTTTGTCCTTTTCCACCAGGATATAGAGTTACAAAGGCATTGTTTATATTAAGGAACTGGAGGCAATGTTCATTCATTAAGTTAGGACAAGTCCAGATTCCTTTCTAGGACCCCCTCCAGATTAGAAAAAAATCCCCACACATATTTATAATGCAATGTATATATTTGCAGTCATCTCTGTCTTTTGTTAAGTACTCATATTTTATTTGATTGTTTATACTAGGCCATAGGGATTCAGAGCCAGTCTGGCTTCATATTATATGAACATTATAAAAACACATAATATGTGGAGAGATCAGAGTTGATTTGTCTGTTTGAGCCTAGAGAGGAGAAGACTAGTGTTTGTCAGTTTGGAATTTTTCAAATACAACAATTATTCAATTTTTCATTGGCCTTTAAGAAAAGTATTACATTTGTAAAACAAAAGAATGTAAGACAATGTTCAGGATTAAACAAGATGCCACAGGGTCAATGCTCATATTACTACCCTACTCGCAGTTGAAGGTATTCTGGAAATAATAAAAAGTGTGTGTGTGTGTGTGTGTGTGTGTGTGTGTGTGTGTTAGGAGAAGGACAATTAAACTCCTCCCCATTTGCCTCAGCCCTATTCCTGAGCTCTATCACTGTGGCAATAATATAATTTTGGATTAAAAAAACATCATTCCAATATATATTTAAGGTAATATATAATTCAGCCCTTAGTTCTATGGCTTTCGTTCTTCTTCTTAGCGATATTAGCCTCTGATAAATATATCTTGCTAGTTGTCCATAGCACACCCTCACTAGCCACACAGGTTAGTAAAACCGATAACCCCAAGAAATAAGAGTACGGTATGCCCAATGAAGAAATCCAAATTTATTGGGTGCTGCAGCTACCATCCTGTAGTAACCTGGTACCCAATTTATCTAGGGGCACCTGCAAGGAGTGTTAAAAAGGAAAGATGGAGGCTGTGGCTATGCAATTAAAGACCTTCCTGTAAGACACAAGCAAGCAGAGACAGTCACAAATAGCTGAGCAAGGAACTTTATTGTTCTCTACCAAAGAGTCTCCCTGCTTGCCTTCTCCTGGGAATGACCAGGTAAGGCTTCAGGGATCTTGAGGGCAATCAACTTTATGCTTTTTGTGGCTGTGCAATGTCTCTAAGCTCAGCCTACATTTGCTTACCTGGCAGTTTCTGAACACTGCCCCATTTTTACATACATATGCACAGTCTATAAGGGTTTGATCATACAGTCATGGATACCATCATGACCTTCATTTTCTGACACACATATACTCATGCAGAACATCTTTGATATTTGAGCAAAGAACTGCTTTGCAAAGTCTGGGGAAATATGAAATGGGGAGTTGACTGTGGTCAGGACTGCAGTTTAGGTTAGGTGAAAGGACAAATCAACACCTCAATAATAAAATTGTTCCTTCCAAAAGTGTCATCTCCTACTTAAGCTGTTTTTTTTTTTTTAAGTTTTAAGTCCACTTAAAGACAAACCAGCTATAATGGGTCATCTTCTCCTGATCAGAGGAATGGGGTTCTCCTTCTTTAGTGTTTAATAGTTTAGTCCTTTATTTCCCTCTATTAAAACACATGCCTCAGTGAACTTACTGTGGCTTGCTCACAGGGAATTGCATATGGAACTGCTGAAATCTAAGTATTTATATTGCACATAATTTCATTATACTGTATTTGTCACCCTGCAGGGTTCCAGGGTATAGCATAATGTGTTAGAGAAAACAGTTGTGGTCTGCTCATCTGAACATCTCTTGAATGCACATGCTCCATAATTAAGAAAAGTCAAAGAAAATAAGCATTAGTTCTGGTGCTCCATTTATTTGTGGCACGAGCATTCGGGTCAGAATGAATGTGCTTAAGTCACCAGCAGACCTTATGGTGTGTTTGTACACCAGAAGGCATGTGCACAAGTACTTTTCTTGCCTTCATTTATTTTACACTGCATGACAAGAAGGCTGTGGAAATGGCTTATTTGAGGTCATTACCTTATTGATTAAATAATGTGGTGAAAAGGGAAAGATAATGCAGTGCAGAAAGATTATTGCCAGACGCTTTGCAAATGAGGCTGCTGAAAGGGTAGCAGTGGTGAGGATTATGGGTAATTAGTAAGCAAGTTAGATTTAAAAGCAAGGATGAATAATGCAGTGATTACAGGAAGATTTTTTTTTCTGAGTGTCGACTTTCGCTTATTTGACTCATAGCTCCTATTGCAGAGATATGGATGTAATGATGCAGAAACCATCACAAGCCTTTTGGAACCTCTGCAACTCTGTTATCAGAGTGACTGATGCTTCGTCTTACTGTATGAATGGGAAAAACAGTCACCCTTATACTCAAGTGCTCTAATTTTCCATGTTTACAAAGCAGCCTATCCTGACGGGAAAGCTATAAAGTGACAGTGATGCATAGTATGGTTAATGTTTATTTTGAATCACACAATTTGAATGGAAAAATATAGAAACAATCAAAAGAAAATCATGGGTAGCTGACATAATTCTTCAACTAAACAGCTGCCCCCCTCTCCCCTTACTGCAAGCTGCATAGGGGTGATTACTAATCGAGGAGAGAAGCAACCTGGAATTAAGGATTCGGGTTTGGCTGGTCTAGAGAAAAGAAGGACTAGGGGTGACATGATAGCAGTATTCCAGAATTTGAGGGGCTGCCACAAAGAAGAGGGGGTCAACTTATTTTCCAAAGCACCAGAAGACAAGAGAAGAACCAATGGATGAAAACTAATCAAGGAGAGAAGCAACCTGAAATTAAAGAGAAACTTCCTAATAGTGAAGACAATTAAAGTGAAGACAAGCTTGCCTTCAAAAGTTGTAGATACTTCATCCCTGGAGGTTTTTAACAAAAAAGACTGGACAGCCACCTGTTTGAAATGCTATAAGGTCTCCTGCTTGAGCACGGGGCTGAACTAGAAGACCTACAAGATCCCCTCTAGCTCTGATTATTTCTACAGAAGAACAGCATAATTTCCTTTGTACAAGTACTGCAACATACTTCTCTTGTATGTTTAATTTTGCAAACCTGCTGAAGGGATTTAAACCTCATTTGAGTATGCACGAATCCGTTAGAGGGCAGGGACATCTGCATTGGTAATAGTATGTGCATGTGAATGATCTTGGGAGATGGGAGGAAGAGCCACAGACTAGACTACCGTCATGTAAAAAAGTATCTCATCCCACAGAAGGAAAAGGGAGATGGGAAATTTTCCAGACAGTAAGAGGAAAGATTTGCAAGATTATCTCAATGTAACCTTACCATAAGTCAGTGTGAGTATTGATTGTTGTGCGTTTTGTCTGCACCACCTTGATGGCTAACATCAGTCTTGAAAATCTGGCAGCATTCCTCCCCTCCTTTCTTTTTACTCTCCAGAAAATTAGGGAGGGTCCCTTCTGGGAGGCTCTCCACCTCCCCTTTCATTCTCTGGGATGAGACACCTTTTGCATGATGGTTGTCTAAGCTGCAGATTGTCTCCCACTTCCCAAGGTCATTCACACCTATCAAGATGGCTGCTGCATCTATGCACCTGAAGCCCTACCTTTTTTTTTAAAAAAAAAAGCATGTTATGAAGTTTTGCTTGTGCAGTCACATCTTGACTTTTTACCTCCACTCCCACAGATGCCTATCTGAGAGATAAGGTTAATCTTGTCTCTAGGAGAAAAAAATATATATTTAATAGTAGTGAGTGGGCAAACCATAACTATAAATATGAAATTAAATATTGACTGGGAGAATCAGGGAGAATTTATGATGTTCAAAATTCTGTAAAAATACTCAGTATATTTACAGAATTTTGAACATTATAAATTCTCCCTGATTTTCATCTGAGAAATGAAATGATAACAGTCTCTACTCACAGTCACTCATGTCCTAGTCACTTCCCATCTTGACTATTGCAACACGCTCTACATGGGGCTGCCCTTGTAGAGCATCCAGAAGCTCTAGTTGGTGCAAAATGCAGTGGCCCGCATAGTTTTGTGCAGACCCCGGTGTGCACATATATCACCTCTCCTGCGGGAGCTGCATTGGTTGCCAATTTGCTTCCTGGTGCAATTCAAGGTGATGGTTGTCACCTTTAAAGCCCTTCATGTCTTGGGACCAGGTTATCTGAGGGGCTGTCTCTTGCCGGTCATCCATCAGAGCGGGAAGGCAGGAAATGTTGTGGATCCCATCCCCGAGGGAGATACACCTGGTGGGACCCAAAAGAAGGGCCTTCTCCGTGGTGGCTCCATCTCTCTAGAACATCATTCCCCCAGAGATTAGAATGGCCCCCACTATCATACTCTTCTGGAAGGCGCTGAAGACCTGGTTCTGCCAGTGGGCCCGGAGAACCCAGAGCAGTATGGAGCCCATTAAATGGCTCATGTGATCTGCTGTTGTCGGGGCGGGGGTGGGAGTTGGGGG
>JANHFL010006839.1:131421-147266 GCA_032468155.1 Oxyrhabdium leporinum | reverse complement strand
AAAGTTCCGTCTCTTGGAATCTCCACGTAGGGGTAAGAAGATCATTGCCAAACCTCCTGGCCATGGTTGGGTGGGGGGGGAGGGGGCAGGCAGGAACAGATCTCCTATAAAAGTATTTAGATTCTTCAAAGGAAGCTATTTCTCATACTTCCAAGCAATTCTGAAAAAGAAATATGCCTGCTTTAAAAAATCCATTTGCAAAATTAATGTGATTCAAAGCAGGCACAACTTTATTTTCAGATTCTCCCAACTTAGAAAATGATAGGCTTCTTCAACAAAGTGCCAGCAAACATTGGTCTGGAGGTACACTGAAGCATTTTTAAAAAATATTATTTTTCAACCATGCCCAACCCTGCTGCCTATCGCCTACTACATTAAACAGGAAGGCTTCAAGCACTGCAACTTTTTTAATTGATTATGTGCCATCAAGTCAACCACATAGATTGCAACCACAAAGACAGATTTTCTCCATAATGATTGCTCCCTAACCTGGTCCCTCAATTCTTTCAATGATATATTCATCACCACATCATGATCCATCTTGCTGCTGGTTGTTGTCTTCCCTTCCCCCTTCCCTAGCATGAGAAGCTTCTCTTGAGGGATGAATGATGTAATATTTTGGCACCTGGCAAAGGCCATCATATTTATCCAAGCAAGTAGTTTTTTTAAAAAAAATGCTGTGCTTCTCTTGATGTTTCTTTAATTCCCTTCATTTCCTGCTCTTTTATTTTATCAGAACTTTGTCAGGGTGGGTTTTTGTTTTCCTTTTAATTTAAACTCTCCTGCAATGTTTGTATGAATGACTTTATTCACACTGTTCTTTTCATGGAAGATGGCTGAGTAACATTTTTAAAAACTAACCAGCAGGTAATAATAATAAATACATGGCATGTCTCTGGCCAAATTCTATATGACCCATTTCCTATATGCCTCCTTGCACCCTGAATACCTGCAGCAGTTACTAGAAACTATGACTCTAACGGGAAAAGGCATAGTAGGGGTTATCATATTTGAGCCAAGCCGTGTATTCCAACATCTCCTTCTGCTTCTGGTATACGGTGCTGGCTTTGCAGAAAATTACTAGCTGAGCAGGCATAGAGCTGCTTTCCAGTCACTAATGGAAACTTTTCTTTCAATCTAAATGGTGCATTTGTCGGATCTGTTTAGCTAAACAGCATTAACTATATTGAAAGTTTTATTGGCCCAGTTCAGGGCAGGAAACCAGAATGGGCAAACTGTATTTTTTTAAAAATTAAAGCATGGGTGATTTCCTCCCCCCTCCAAATAAATTCAGCTTGTTCATTGATTAGCTTATTTGTTAAACCAAAGCTCCATTGCTTTTAAGAACAGCTCCTTGTTGCTACATATGGAAAATGATCTTTGAATCCAGTTCCATTACCAGGACAGTGAGTATCAAATATTTAACAAGCACTATACAATATACATTTTTTTCCATTTCCTTTGCAGATTGCTGATACATGATGCTAAGAAGTTGCCTTTTCACTTGCTTGGGTAATTCCTGTGGTAGCCAGGCCTTAATGCAGCATTCAAAACAATGGATAGAACCAAGACCAAACTCTCTCCACTTGGTATCTTCTAAACGTGTAGGAACTTCTTCATGAGGCTAACTCACTGCTCATTCCAGGAATTCAATCCTCACCGGCTCAAGGTTGACTCAATCTTCCATCCTTCTGAGGTCGGTAAAATGAGGAGCCAGATTGTTGTGGGAAATATGCTGACTCTGTAAACTGCTTATAGAGGGCTTTAAAGCACTGTGAAACAGTATACAAGTTTACGTGTTATTGCTATCTCTTGGAATCTACAGAAAGCATGGAAATTCTGAAAATTGCAGCCCAACAAAACTGGAAAGTACCAGGCCAAATGACATTACACTGGAGATGTTTTTATAATATCACTTACAATCCACATTCTCCGGAAATTACTTAGCTCTTTGGCAGATTCATTTGGTTTAAGTAATTGGGAGGTAAACCTACAAGTGATTATTTGACCAGTAATGTTGAAATGATAAATCTGGATTAATACTGGAAGATCAACTAATCAAGATGAATACATCTTACTAATTTACAAAATAATAAATGAAACCTAATGAAACACAATTAATTCAAATGTGTAATTGTTGGCATTCTTGGAAAAATTGAAAGTCCATCTTGTATATCTTCAGAAATGAGACTCAAACTTCAGATTATTATTTTTTTGAACACAGTAGTAATAAACTATGCACTTTGGTTATGATCAAAAGGCAGCCATGAGCCCTAAAACTGTTTTCCACAGTTAAAAGCTCAAACATTGCAAAACCAGAGGGCAATTTCTTCTGGAACCCTGATTGAGACTGCAGCTCTAACTGTTTTGATTCTTTGAAGAACATATATAAACTGTCCTGTGATCGTTTCTGCATATTTTCCCCAAAGGTTTGTCTAGGAGTGCTATACCAGTCATATTCCTTTGGCCAGTTTCCCAACCAGTTACTTTCAATGTAATGGAAGGTAACATTCTTCTTGTGATTTCTTTCAAAGGGAACAGAATGTTAGAGAAATTCTCATTATATATTTTTTTTCAATTAATTCCTGTAAACAAGAAGAACATTCTCTACATTCATGTGCTTATTTTAGTTAGGAGGCAGGCGAAGAATGTGCACATGTGCCCTGTCTGTGGTTACGCCATTAGCTTTCTTTTTTTTTCTTTCTTTGGTATAATTCTTTTATTAAAGTTTTACAAAAGACTTACAAACAAACAGAAACTAATGAAGAGCAGAAATAATAAAGAAAGAGAGAAAGGGGAAGAAAAGCAAATGTGCAGGAAAAAAAGAATTAAAAAGAAAAAATAGAAAGTTTCTTCAATTACAAAATTATCTCTGTATGATTACAAAATACCCTTCTTCTTTTTTTTTCTATTATCCTTTTTTTTTCTAAATCATTAAACCACAAATCATATGTGCGTTGTTTTCTTTCATGCAAAAGTCTATAAGGGGTTTTCAGTTGACCATAAATGTAGATATTGTTTTTTCTCTAATCAAAACAGTTAATTTAGCCCCATAAGTTCCATCATTATGAGTACTAGTTCTCTGTTGTAGATAGCATCAAGCCTTTCCATTTTTAAGCATATAATAATCTTGCTACATTTGTCAAAGAAAAGTCTCTGTTTTCCATTGTACTTTAACCTTTAAAATCTTCTGAATTAATGCATATATTTGTATCCAAAAAAAATGTTTTACATATTCACCAAATATAGTAAAAATCCCTTCGTGTTGTTCACATTTCCAGCAAAGGCTCAAAATATCTTTGTATGTTCTAGACAATTGTTGCACAATCAGCTTTCCAGCAGATTCCAGAATCTCAGACAACCAGGGAATCTGCCTGGTGATGGCAAAAAATCACCCTCATAGTGGAAAGATGAACTTAAATCATCATTAAAGAACTTTGAAAGTATCCAGTGAATAAGGGGACATCTTATTTGTTCAGGGAGGGAAATTAGAAGACAAGTTTTATCATAAATGTAGAATTTGGCCCTCAACTAATTGCTGTTTGTTTATATGATATATGATGGCTATTATCCCCAACTATACAAAAATATATTTTCTACTTAGAATGAAAATAAATAAACCCCCAAACAACTTATAATTTCCTAAATAGTTTATCTATGATATTCCACAGAACTGGGAGCAAAATTCAAGTGAAGATCAATATGGATTTGAGTAAATAGGTTTGACAAAAGAATTAGAACAGCCTAATTAAGCAAGTGAATTGAAAGCCTAATTAAGCAAGTGAATTTACCCTTATTTCATCTGTTATAAAGTGAAAGACTTCTGGAATATCATTTATTCTTCCTAAGCCAGAGAAAAGGTATCTTCCAGAATTTCTGGTAACTGGTTATGGTCTGTGAAAGTTTTATAACTCAAGGCATCAGAAAAGCACTAAATTTCTTTTTCTTCTACAATAAGAACTGTTGACTCAAAAAAATGTTCTATATATTCCTACATCAGGGTCAAGGAGGTGAAATATTTAATTATTTAATTGTCCTTTACAGACTTTCTGGAGACATAGTGATGTAATAATGTCATTAATGAAAAATTAAGTTTTATACAATCCAACTCTTGCCTATGGAAACGCTGAGGTCAACACAAAGAGGAAGGAGGAAGACTTTTCTGTTAAGAGGACTTTCACTTACCTTCTAAAATATTAATATAATCCTTATCTCCTCCCTGAAATACACTTGTGCTAAACTAGTGATTTTCTCTTCTTCCAATTTGTGTGAGTGTGTCTGTGTGAAAATGGAAGATTTCCTCCAAATAGTATTTCAGAGAATTGTCACTAGAATTGTGTGCAACAAGCCAAGATTTTGTCAAAATGACATAAAGAGTGCTTTGAGGTCACAATGCCAACCCTGCTTCTTACATATTTGGATACATCACAATGCATGCTTTGTAATTTGCCCCTCTTGCTCCCCATAGACATTCATGACTACCCATCAAAAATAAGAGAGACCCAAATTTTATTTCTTTCATATGCGGGAGAAGCTATTTTACACTAATTTTATTTACGCAAGATAGAATAAAATAAGGGGTCCTTGGAGCTCTCTGAGCTTGCTCGTTTTCTTGCAGACATTTCATTACCTTATCTAGGTAACATCATCAGTATTAGCACTGATGACGTTACCTAGTTAGAGTAATGAAATGTCTGCAAGAAAACAAGCAAGCTCAGAGAGCACTAAGGACCCATCATATCAACCCTGAGCTACAAATATTCTCCTTTATTGATAGAATAAAATAGCTTATCTCCTATATAAAAGAAACTAGACTGGTAGAAGTAAAAAAAAAAAAAGCACTGAGCTCAGAAAATGGAACAAGAGTATGTTTAGGTGTTTTGGGTTGTTTTTTTATTGATGTATGGTTAACAATCAAGTATCTAAATAAGATAAATTGTTGACACATAGAAAAAGAAAGATATAGAAAACATCTACTAAAAAAGAAAAGAAACAAGTATTATACACATGCAAATTTACCATATTTCTAAAATGTACCATATAACATAGCCTGTTATTATTGAGATAAAACATAAAATTCATCCAAAATTGATAGAATTGTAGTTCTGTGTTTCATTATTTTAACTTTGTGAGGTTCTTTCTAATGTTGCAATTGAAGAAGACTCGTTAATCCACACCTCAATTTTTGCATTATTTAATAAAATAATTGTCAAAACTGTAGGTGACTATAGACACATCCAAGAAAATTGGATCTGCTCCTTCCTAATTGGATGTGTTTAGTTAGGATTGGGTCCAGACAAAGCTATACTTAGGACAAGTCAAATAAAAACAATGAGGTTTTGTTTGATTATGGGCCCACTGATATCTTAGCACAACTGTTAGGATGTTGTATACAACGTGTTTAAAACTAATTTTTTCCTCTGCTTCCCTTTGCTTTTCTTTTGTGATAAGCTCAGTTGCTCCTGGTGATTGAAAAACACAGCAGCTTTCCAAAGGGGGGGAGGGAGAAGGAAGCCACAAGGGTTTAGTAATTGTAAGTCACAGTGCACTGCACATGCCCCAAAGACCCTGAGTCACTTCCAAATTCAAGGACTAATAAAAATTGGAAGCACTCCAGTAATTTTAAATTACTTTGCACATTGTGGAGTGATTTAAAACCATTGAGGTGATTCCATTAAACACACACACACGCACACACACGCACCCAACAACAAGCCTCTATGCATCATTCCATTTGCAAAGCGAGTCTGTTAGATAAGCATAAGCACTCAAGAAGGCTCTGAACATATTCAAAGTAATTGGAATGATTTTTTAATTCCAAAACTAAAGGTAACCAAAGAGCAAATATAATGAAGACATAATAGCCAGCTGATGGAACATTCTTACGTATCATTGCTGGCCAAGCAAACCCCTTTAGTCATTAGAAAGGGAAAAGGCAGATGGGTTCTCTTAAGAGTTCTTGGACATGTCAGTTCAAGCAGGAGCTAATCCAAGACAGTGGAAAGAAGCAGTAGCATTAATTGTACCTTGTTTCTCTCCTCCCCAAGTTAGCTATGAATTTGCAGTTGTTACATTGCACATTTCTTGGTTAATTTGCTTTCTTCCCACAGTACAATAAACAGTGCGCTAAATAGATTCTACCCAATGTGCATGGTTCTGCATATGTGTAAGCAAAATTTAAACACAGTATAATTTAAATATCCCAACTATTTATAAATAGAAATGTTTTTTTTTCTCTCTTCTCCATAGCAAATTCTGGCTTTCCTCTTTCTCCTTGCCAAGTCAAAATTGCTCAGAATAAAAACACAAAGTAACCAAGCTAACACTTACTCTGAAGTCCATGACCAATTGTTTTCTGTGCAGATAGGACATTAATACATCTCATCTCATCTCATTCCTGATATACTTGAAGAGCTCAGAAGGTTGATGTCTAAAAGGTAAACAAACCTAAAAGGTAAACACACACGGGGCAAGACTATACCTCTCATTCGGATGTAGATTTAGTTAAAATCACAACTAGGGTCAGTTCAATATTTAGTTATATGTTTAAATATAAAGCTTGAATCAGATACAGAGGTTTTCTTTTGTCCAGGTTGACAAGCTAATTTTATCCACAGCAGATCTCAATTAACAGAACTAAAGGCCACCTTCAGGTCAATAAATAAGCATGCAGTCTGCCTTTTGAAAAGTTTGTTTATATATACACTAAACAATCTAAATGGACTCAATTTTTAATTATAGAATACCATTTCAACAACCCATCTTGTTCTTTTTTTTGGGGGGGGGGAATCTTTCTTTGCTGCCGAGGTCACTACATTGGTTAATAGGAATGTAGCATTATTTTTGTTCCAATGATTTGAAGATAGTGATTTCTTTTTCTTACAAAATTTGGAATAATGCTATTGTCCCACCTCTCAGGGATAAAGTCAAATTCAGTAAGATGGTTAAAAATACATCCTAACAGATATATCCAGATATAGACTAGTGCTTTGTTTTAGAAATAAGTTAATTTAGGTAAACCAAAACAGGCTGAGTGAATTAAATGTCATTGATAATTTAAATAAATAAAATGAAAAAAGGGAAAATCTATTGCTAAATATATAGTAGACTAAGTATACTCTATGCTCAGCTATAAAACTATAAACCACAGGAACATAGCTATTAGAATCACTGGGCTGTAGTAGACCTACAACAGATACAATAGTAGAATACATTAAACAATGTTATGGCAAATTGCTAGACATTCTAAAGGCAACATCAAGAGATCGTGCAGGACAACTGACGAGTAACTCGAATGGAAAAGTTGAAGAAATGGAAGCATCTGGAATTACATGAAAATTTGGATTGAATACATGCAATAATGTAAGAGATAAATTCATAAGGTTTGCAAAGAGAATTATTTGCTCATGCTGAAATCTGTTTCAAGTACAATAAAGCAAATGCTACACATGGACATCACCAGATGCACATCAGAATCAAATCAGCTACATAATATGAAACAGAAATGAAGAAATGCAGCCCTGTATCCAAGAAACATCCAGGTGCAGACTGTGGAAGAGGCCATGAATTATTGTTATCAACTTAAAATTAAAGAGAGTAAGTGTGCCAGCAATATTTGACCTTAAAAACATACAGTCAAGATCAGTCTGCTCTATTTGTGCAAAAGAAACTCTTACGCGATATGAGAAAAGATATTAGATGTTGTAAAGCTCTAATAACAACAACATGATAAAAACCTAAAATTTCAAGGATGTAAAGATTCTGAAAGTTCTTTCAGAATAAATTAACGTAGTAGTCACAGAAAGATTGAGGATGAAACTTTGAGTAACAAGAAGAAGGTTTATGAAATGATGTCAGAGTTCCAACACTATGCAAGAAAAGACAAAGAAAGTTATCTCAACCAAGATTGTCCATAGACAAAAACAAGAAGAAAAAGAAGCTGAATGGTTTCTTTTATGGAGATCAGAAAAATCAGAGGAAACTGTATAGGTAAGGTAGGACTACCCAAGTGTAATTATGGAAGAGCTTGAATAAATAAAGGCAAATTAGTTTGACCAGACTGTAAAGGGAGGACCAACTAGAAAGTGAGTCAGAGAAACAATAGATCAGCTGTAAAATAGACAGTAGCAGACATAGATAGAATACCCACTGAATTATATCAAACTGCAAAGGAAGAGGCAGCTAAAATGCTATGTCAAGAAATATGGAACAATACTTTATGACCTTGGGATTGGAAAAGACTACTTGCATATATCCATCCTGAAGAAGGGAGATAGAAGGGTTAGGGTTAGGGTTCCCCTTAACCAACTTAACTTCACATAAGCAAAGTTTGCTCAAGACCTTACAGTGGAGAATGAAGCCATACATAGTGAGAAAAATACCAGACCAAGAGTTTTCAGAAAAATCAAGCAGACACAAGTTAACATAAGATGAATAATGGAGAGATCAGAAGGATATAAGAATGAAGTTTATTTTTACTATTATTAAATACACATGGCCTTTGATTGCAAATCTCATACCAGAACATAGAATATATTAAGTACAATGAGTGTACCACCACATCTGAATATTCTCCTGAGGAAGTTTTACAGTGAACAATAAAATGAAATGAAAGTTGACACTGGAAAAATGGAGAGGTGCAGAATATGAAAGAGAGTAAAACAAGGATACATGATAACTCCATGTTTGTTTGTTTTAACATATAGAGGAGATACATTATAAAATGGCAGGAATGATAGTGAGAATCAAAATGGGAAGATAAAACACTGACAACTGATGCAGATGTCAACACTTTGTTAGCTGGAAGCAAAGAAGACATAGAAAGGCTCGATTTCAAAGCAAAATTAGAAATTGAAAAATCTTGGTTAATGTTAAGTATTAAGAAGAAAATGGTAATGTCAACCAGTATGCTTTATTAATTCACCGTTGATGGTGAAGAAGAGAAGGTGATAGATAATTTTGATTTGTTAGACTCATGAATAAAGATGGACAATGTTCTGTTAATATAAAGATTAGATTAATTCTATGGAGGAAGGCAATGGAAATTTAAACTATATCATGTAAGATAATAACATTTCTATGACAAAGAAGATAAAAGGATTTTCAGTGGTAACGTGCAGTTTTTATCAAGAAAGATTAAAAGAAAGAAGGTTTCAAATTATGGATTTGGGGGTGAATATTAGGAGTATCATGGACTGCAGGAAAAATTAACCAACCAATAGAATGCCTGCTACCTTAAGGCAATGACCTGCAAGCATAAATTCATACATTTGCAGTGTGTGGTATAAGTAGATGATAGATTAGCAAAAACTGATTATACTCATCAAGAGATAAGAAAGTAGATAATGGTTCCAGTCGGTGATGTTGTCAAAGAGATTATGGGATTGACTTTATAAAAACTACTTGGTGTCATTAGATACAGGGCAAGATGGCATTTCTTTTTCCATTTAATCACCAAGAGGCAAGCTTAACTCAAAGGTAAAAAGTGTCTTTCAGAAGTTCAGAATTCATGTGTGAAACCATGGCTTAGTTGCTAGTTTATTAGTTACATCCCAAGTAGAGAAAAAGTTCATAATTTATCATAATTGGAAACTCATGGAATCTTGCATGATGGTTCAGTGAAAAGTAATATTTTCCATCCTAATGAACATTAACCTGAAACTCATGAATATTACCTATTTCATTTCATGGAAAATGAAATATATTTTCGAAGTAGAATAATAGAAGGGATTTTTCATATTTATTTGTTTTAAGTCATATGCTGCCTTTCATATAACAGCATGCGTAATACTGCTTCCTCCATTTTTCCCTCCAACAGCATCTTTGTGAAGTACATTTGACTGATGAATAGCTCAAAGTGATCAGTGACGTGGTTGAAAGTAGATCTGAACCTTGGTCTCTTTGACTATAATCAAATGTTTTATGGCAGTCAGTTGTTGCAATCAAAGTGATCAGCAATCAGAATTCCAAGTCAACATAAATGAAGGATTTATTTGTAGTTTAGAATCCTTTTCCCAGTCATCTACTTTTCTTTGTGGTGTGAATTTTTACGGCAACGAATCTCTTTCAAGAAACTGAATGCTAGAGCTCAACATATGTCCGCAGATATCTGCTATGGAAAATAGAAGAAGGCATATATGTATGTCACAATACAAAAAAACTGACTTGCTAGCCTCTGATTATTGGGACACAACTATATATGGGTGAGTTTTGTGGCATGGCATGGGTTTTTTTTGTTTTTTGTTTATCAAAATCTCATTTGGCAGGTGTCTGTAGGAAGAAACTGTAATATTAGACTCACAGTATATTTTCTACAGTTCATAGAATCTGTGTATCCACTTTAAAAAAATTAACAAATCCTGATGCAGATGTTTGCAATAACTTGGAAGTCATTTTAAAATCCATTTGTTTCCATCAAATCTGCAGTTTTGTTTGCATTTCTCTTCCCTTGGGCTGATGGTTTCTGTGTCTTTGGTTTGGAAACTGTGGGGTTTGATAATTTATTTTTAGGCCATACTGTAATAGGGTAGTCTTTTCAGAAAGAATCCTAATGATTGACTTCTGTAATGCTGAAGTCATCAGTCCAATACCATGAAAAAATTTGTGCTACAAATGTTTAAAATTGTAAACACAAAAAAGGCAGCATTTTCTTCTCACCCAAGACCTACCCCAAAAGTACCTGATGCACATTCATATATGTTTAGACACCTCTGATATTTTTGGAATGACCCAGGCTATTATTTCTGGCACCCACATTATGATATATATATCAAGAGAATGTTTTCATTCTTTTATTTACCGACATAAGCTGAAGGCACTTTAAAAATGTCCAGATATTTAGTGTGGTTTTAAATCAGGTTGATTGCCGATTATAATTTAACTATAGGATGAGGATTTTTACTTATTCTTGAAGTTATTTTACAGTTTACTCTCTTATCTTGAAGTCAATTCCCTTTTGGAAGAGGGATTGGGTCAAGAGCAGGCAGGTTAGGATACCCTGCCGGAGGGCCTCCAAAATCTGTACATCTGTCATAGATCATGTCATGGAACAGAAATGTTTGTTTTTTCACCCATTCATTTCAGCTGGCAGCCAGTTATTATTAGAATGAAAAATTAAGCTATTATGCAGTGGGAAGCCTCACCGGCTCGACAAAATTTATGACGTTAATACAAGAAAATTATCCTTTATAGCTCATATAAGCAGCTGTATGTATAATGCAAGTCTCTGGGTAACACCATGAGCCCCTCCTTCCCCGATTTCAAATCAAATGGGCTAAACTGGCTTAGCTTGTTCCTGATGGAGGATTCTCAGCCTTAAGGTCACACATTCCAGATAGCACAAGAGAATCTGGGTGGAGTCAAAAGAGGACGGAGTAAATGTCCACAATAGGCCATTCTATGTCTGCAGACACAGGGAGCTGTTTCAGCTCAGGCTAATCCCTTTTAAACTGTAGCTAAGTTTCAACCAGTTAATCTTAGGCAAGTTGCAAAGCCTAAAGCTGGCATCCAGGGCAGAAAGGAACTGTATCCCCAGACCTTTTGTGATTTATTTATTTATTTTTAAAAAAAGTAATACTGTGGTGGTGGTTTTTCAAAAACAAAGACAACGAGAAAAGGCAGCTATTAACTGTTCATGTGTCATACAGTGCTGGAATGGATGTTGAGTGCATTTAAGCGTGTGATTTCACTTGTGCTCAATGAGCACACACACACTACAGCTGGAATTTTGCCTGTAGGCACCAGTCTGCCCATAATTTTCACACCTGAAATTTTCCAAGTGCCCTAATCTGACTGCCCTAATTTTCACGGCCTTATCATTTCTGGGTTGCAAAAATCTACATGATCATAGAGGGCAGCAAACTTCCCTGTCATATTTTGCTGCTCTCTGTTGCCTTCCTGGATGTTTGCAATCCAGATATAGCAGTCCTACTTTTTGAACAAACTTCAGTGAAAGCTGTCATGCTGCAAGGAAAAACAGCATTTCTAGCATTCTTTTTATTTTTCACGACCCCCTGGGTTCCCTATGGACCCCAGAAGCATTCATGAAAATACAAATAGTAGCTGGTTGAAGTTAAAGCCTAGAGAGGTTGGTCAGAAGTACTCCTACCAAGGCTAAAGACCACTACAGCAGAACTGAGTAATAATACTCAAGGTCTATATAATCTCAATGTTTCTAATGTACCCGTAGACTGTACTCTCCTTTAGGATTCTGCAAAAATATTATTATTGTGGTTGTTCCCCATTCTCTTCTTGTGTTATTTTTCTTGTATCAATTATCACATCCTATTCCAAAGGCATTTCAACCCACAAGAACAGCTGTGGGAAAGCAGTAGTAGAATTGTTAATGCAAATTACATATTTCTCAAGCACAACTGTTGACTTATTTGGTGTTTGGGAAGCCCAAGGTGGAGAATGTTCTGGTCACAGCCTGATCTCTTACCACTTCCAAAAGGTTTGCTCACTATTGGTCGAAGTATATGTTCTCCTGTCTCAGGAGTGCCTTCTTGTCCCAGGGATGAACCCACTGACAAAATTTGCATCTGATGAATCAGATAACTCCACCACATGAGAGAGGAATAACTTCTGGAAAGCCCAAAGGCCTTTTGTGTGTGTTTGTGTCTTTGTGGTTGGTCCTAATGAAAGTATTATCCTTCTGGTTTTGTTCTCATGGATCAGGCATGTACTTACCACACTTCAGTGGAAACTGCACTTTTCAACATCAATTATTGTTGTGATGAAACAGAAAGGGGGCTTCAGCCCCAAAGCCTCAAGTATCTGAAAGTTCTGAGAGAATAAAAAATGAAAATGCTGTAACATCCTGCTGTCAAAATGTTGTCAGTGATGCTGAAAAAATAGAGATGGACTGGAGAAGTGCAGTGAACAGCAGATGCCGTGGCTTTTGTTCTGAAGCGACTTCTGCCTGCCAGATTTTACCCTTAAGGCACAATGGCAAAATAAGGCTTCCACCTGTTATCTCTCACCATTATGGGCTATATTCCCTTTCCCCTCCCTCTCTCCCATTTAAGTTTGAGTTAAGAATTCTACATCTTCCCAGCATTTAGAGCTAGTCATCCCAGCTGCAGAACTCCTTACATAAAACAGCTGTTCTGTGTGAGCAAAGTTCACTTTTTCTTGTTTAGATTTTAAAGCCGTTGTGCTGTTGACTAGATCCATGATTCTATTTAAAAGACTATGTAAGCATTGGGATCTTTTAAAAACCCCAAAACAAAAACTTAGCAATTACACTAGGACTGGGAAAGACTTGGGTTCATATCTGAGCTTATTCATGAAACTGACTTCAGGCCAATAATTATCTCTCAGTCTAAACTATTGTGCAGGGTTTTTATGAAGACAAGCATGGCCACAGATGAGGAGAACCAGGGATACAAACCTTAGTTCTTTCCAGGAATGATGCAATAAGAGTAGTGGTAAAATGTTTATATATTATAACTAAATGCCATTCAGTCATAGAATAACATGATTAATAGAAAAATATATTAGAAGAGGAGGAGTGAACCTCAACGTGAAAGGTTCCATAACTAATAATAATGCTAAGAATCTCCAATGGCACCCCTCTTGCTTGTTTTTAACATAAATCAGGAGGATGTGCTAGGTGTTTTTTAAAACTTCTGTTTCTATTTTCACATCCCATATATTTCTCAATGTATAGAAAAGCTTTAAGAATTTGTAGTTGCTTATGTTTCTGGGCTCCAACCCCCTATTTTATGGCATTTTTAGCAGTTGGAATCCAATAACACCTAAAGGGCTCTATCTATATTATAATGTTCAGTTTGAAGGGTCTTCCTGCTTGAATCCTTTCAACATAAAAGCCAAGAGTCTTTGAATTCATGCTGTTCTCCATCTACTTTGGTTTATCTAAATCAAATATTTCAATACCTTTTCAGTCAATTCATATGTAATACTGAAAAAAAGGGGGGGATGATTGAGATGGTTCTCTTCCATGAGATTGATTGTTGAGAGAAACATGAGATAGACACAAATGATGGATTCCCCTGATTCTTTATCTCCAGCATTTTTTTTAAATCTTGTGGCTTGGACTATAAAGGGAAAGTGGCAATCAATAATCAATAATCAATTTAAATAAATTAATAGGGTCATCATTTAACTCTTCCAGTCCATCAATGTCTATTTTTGTGTCGATAGTTTTTTTACAAATACACTTCCTGAATACCTGAACTTATAAAACTTGTAGATTTGGTGAACTTGTAGAAAATAATTGCCAAGTAGGGCAGCAACACTGAGCAGAAAGGAAATGGTTTTCCATTTGGAGAGAAGGTGAAATATTGCACAGAAATAGGTGAACCAGACAGCACTGTTCATGTAGGCACAACAAAATACATACACACATAACTATGCATAGCAGATAAAGATGTGTGCAGGATGCCTCCACAGCAATGCTATAATTCCATAGGAAATCCCACAAACTGTGACTCATCCTTTTCAACCTCACATCTGTCATTTGTCTGGAATTATATTGCAATACACGCCAGTCTGTAGATTTCCAAAACATCAGCACCTATACAGTAGGAAAAAGACTGGCAGAGTCAGGAGGAGGAGTTAAAAGAGGCATCTGTTTAGAGTTATTACATAGTCACAAATGAACTAAGTCCAACCTTCCCCTTGATGACCATTTTGTAATCAGGTGCTGACTGTTAGTTGAGAAGTTTCTAGTGCATAAGCTTTTAGCAAAAAAAAAAAAGTGGTTAATTTGAACCTTCATGCATGGATTTGATTTTTTGCACATGATAGCACCAGTGGGGTTAATAAATTGGAAGGAAGGAAGGATTCCTAAAAACAGTAGTAAAATATAAAGTGCTGGTAGATTTCAGCTTTTAAAAATTGACTTCTATATAATGGTATGGCTGGAAATGCCATTTTAAAAGGTTATTACAAATTAGTTTCCATTTTTTGTTTAAATGTTCTTCCATTTCAAAATAGAGTTTGACTTCTAAGCCCTTTTTCTCAGAGCAGTATGTAAAAGAAATCCCCTTCCTATCTGTTTCTCTCCCTCTGATATTATCTTCTGAATGAACGCAATAAATTCCATCTTGCAGGACACATATGAGCATAAGGCTGATAGCAGCTCCTCCTGGCATTAAAATGAGTCTGTCCTCAATTTTGCAAGCACATTTGGCAACACTCGTAACATTTTTAAAAATCCCTCTTTTCCATATAAGGGCATTTAATCTGAGTTTGCAACGGGGTTGGATTATACCTGCATGAGGTCTGACCCAGGACACATTGCCAGTTAGAACAAATGTTTAGACTTGACTTGGCAACCCATCTACAAATGATTTCCTTTGTTTTATTCAGCAAGTACAACAGAGCTGCCTTTAGTTCTGCTTTAGCCTCGCCTCTTGTGAGATAAAGCAGGAAAAAGTCATTAACTAAGACTATAGTAGCTCTTGGGTGCTGCTTGCTTTTGGTAAGGTAGTTTCTCTGAAAAACTGCTCCACTTTATTAGCAATATCCATGATACTTTTTCCCTAGTAGTTACACTGAAAAAAGTTTCCTTCATGGAAAGCTGTGAGATATAAAGCCATTAGCCTTATGCTCATATGCTTCTTGTAGAGTGGAGGCAGGCAATCTGAAGATGGGGTGGCTGACAGCTGGGAACTTTGTGAACAGAGTGAGGTCCAGATGGCTTCCCCCTCTGAAAGAAGATTGTTCTCTGTAAGTTAATTGGTTCTTCCAGGTCACCTGATCCGTGGCAGGTTATCACATGGCTATCTGAATTGGAATTCTTTGCAGTTCTCTCTCTCTCTCTCTCTCTCTCTCTCTCTCTCTCTCTCTCTCTCTCTCTCTCTCTCTCTCTCTCTCTCTCT
>JANHFL010006839.1:119286-131321 GCA_032468155.1 Oxyrhabdium leporinum | reverse complement strand
ACTCATTTCAACATATTCTACTGCTTCTCAGAAAAGGGCTTGCCTATCATTAATGTTGGCTGGATGGATGGATGGATGGCAGATAGATAGATAGATAGATAGATAGATAGATAGATAGATAGATAGATAGATAGAGAAATAGATGATAGATATTGTTAGACTATACTACTTTATGCACATTTAAAGAGCTGTGATTGCCAACCAGAATATATAGGGATAAAAAAGTAATGTATGGGGTTGGGTCTACCAATAATGCACTAAAACGTAAAATTATATAGGTTGTCATATAAAATATATTTATTTGAAAATGCATTTTGGAGCTTTTATTTTTAATTGGGACTACTGAGGATAACTCTAGTTACATAAATATGCAGCAGAAACAATTTCACTGATCAATATCTAGAATAAATGAAGAATATATTATCTCAAGCAATCTGCTACATGGATTATATTCTTACACTCCCTAAAAGCTGTCTGTCAATACTCTTTATCAGATTTTGTATTATGCAACCTGAACTGAAAGAACAGGGAGGAGCAGGAATTGTAAAGGAATTGTATATATAAAAAAAGCAGCAAACAAAGAAGTAATTGCTGCCATGAACTCCAAGTCCAAGGAAGATTGAGGAGTAGATGGAAGCTACTGAACATGGTAGCCAGGAAACAAATAATTACAGGCTTAATGTTTCACGGACCCTTTTGTTATGAGTATGTATTAGGTGGCGCCTGATTTTGAAAATACTTATTAAAAAATTACATACTGTAGTGACAATCTGTAATCAGATCAGCCAACTTTTTTTTTCTTTTGCTGAAATGTAGCCAATGAAGAATTTTTCACCAATAACATACATAGATACTCGTATTAGATTTGACTTATTTTCAGTGACTTGGGAAAAAATATCTTCACAGTCCATACTGATGGGAAAAGAAGAACTTAAAGGGAAAAGGGTTAAATTCTCCTACTGCTTCTTCAGATGACATTTCCTCAACTGCCATCAATCTTTTAATTTTTGTTTAAATTAAGCCTGAATGTCAGCATTTTAAAGCAACATTCAAGGGTTGTAAAGTACCACTTTCAATATAGCATCCTTAAAATATCAGAATCTGTCCTGTTCTATCCATTCAACCCAAATGGAATTATTAAGGCTTTCCCATATAACTTAAATGAAATAGGTGGAGGTTTAAGCATTTTTCTTTGATATTCCCCACTAGAGGTCTTATTGGCACACACTGTAGATCACAAAATCTTATTATCATTTTCTGAGTTTATTAGGCGCTAATTACAAAGTTTTCCTTGGTTTTAACCTTATATTTCCCATCACATTTCTGGTTAGAGGGTGTTTGTTGATTGATATAGCAATAACAATAGCTCTTAGACTTATATACTGCTTCACAGTGCTTTACAGCCCTCTCTAAGTAGTTTACAAAATCAGCATATTGCTCCCAACAATCTGGGTCCTCATTTACTCACCTCGGAAGGATGGAAGGCTGAGTCAACCTTGAGCCTGATGAGATTTGAACTGCCAAATTGCAGGCAGCCAGCAGGCAGCAGAAGTAGCCTGCAGTACTGCATTCTAACCACTGTGCCACCACGGCTCAAGTAATGTAAATAATTTAAAAAGAAAATCAAATAATCTATCATATTTATATTGATGACACTGAATTGCATTCTTCTGCCTCAGTTTTGGATGATGTGGTATAGTCTTCCCTCTGCTTTATTGTCATTTCTAGATGGATAAATTTCCACTGCATGAAATTTGGAAGAAATGGAGCTATTCATCCTTCATTTTTTTACTGTCTTGCATTAACCCAAAGGTGTTTTTTGAGGAGGCAACTGGACTTTCTTGTTTTTTTTTCTTTGACGATGTTTCACTTCTCATCCAAGAAGCTTCTTGCAGTTTAACATTTTCACTGAATTATAAGATACAGTAAAATACAAAATACAAAAGTAAATAGAAAAGCGGTGGGGAGGAAAAGAGGGAAGAGAAGTATGGAAGGATAAGAAAAAAAAGAAAAAAGAAGCATTGACTCACGACTCTCTCTGTTGCAGTGGAATAAGGCAATAACATCAAATCACAGCCTTTTGTTTTTCCATAATAATATGAACAAGCCATTTCTGTAAATATCTATCAATCTACTCAGTAAAACTCAAAACCAAAGTTTCATTCTTTTCCACTTCAAGCACAAGTTCAGAAGTGGTCTCCATGTGGAAACAAAAGTACCAATTGCCTCTTAAAAAAGCACTTTTGGAACAGCCAAGACCCGGATGACTGAGAACCTCTACAGGTTTTCTGTCTTGCATTCATTTTCAGGGCATCTTCTATTGTGCATGCTTTGGGTGGTTCATCAATAAAATGGCAAGAACTCATGATTTTACCCTTCTGAATCTCTAGTGAATTTGTTCATAACTTACTTCTGAAATGGCTAAGTATTTAGTTGATGTCTGGGTGGGACCCTGTCTGGGCTATTATTCAATTTTGTTGATAGCTTTCAGTTTGTTGATAGTTCTGTATTTCAAGCCCAAAATAGCATCATTAAAGTGGACCTAAATCTTTCCTGATTCAAACCCCCTCCCTCCCTTTTTGCCAGAATTTTCATTGGCTTGGTCTTTAGGAGTTTTATAAGTTTAAATTGTTTATGTCCTCTACCATCTCAAGTTTTCTGCAAAATTTCCTTTGCTCACCAGTTTCTTTGGTGGCTTCAATTGATCCATCTCAACTCAATCAATTCTAAATGTTTCTGACACCATGTGGTGTTTCTTCTTTAGTCATGCATTAAAAAAGAAACAATCCAAGGTATAATATAAAGAGCTTCACTCTGCAATTGATAACAAAACCCTGGTATGGTAGTAATGCAGCCATCTCCATTTATTAATCTATTGTCATTAGAAACACAGATGTTATCAAATTGCTACAATAATTTACACATTATACATGAGTAACCCATTACTGAAAAGTAACCCAATCACTGCACAGAGAAAGAGACAGTTAAGCTCTTCTGATTTACTACTTAGAAAATTACCTTTCCTCCAAATGTCCTTCTTTCCTTATTAGAGAAAAACACATGGGTCAATGCAGGTATGGGCAAAGCAAAATTTCAATATTGGAATAACCAGAGCTCAAATGTTAGACATTTGGGGAAATATATATATTTTTGGCAAGAGGTCGGGGTGAAGAGTTACACAATAAAGGTATGTTAAGATCCTATACTTATTTTAACCCTTATATAATAACAAACAATACCCTCCCAAAATATTCCTGTAATCTAAAATCATTATTTTCCAGCAAATATTGGCATTGAGATCTTAGAAGCTTTGGAACCTGCAAAAATGAGTGTGGGGCCATGTCTACTAATTATATAATCAGTGAATGTCTTGAAATTGAAATTAAAGTTTTGCTTTGCCCATACCAGCCCATACCTACTTCTATCTTAATAAAGTCTTTACTGAGGTAGGATTTATGGTGCCAGTCAAAAATGCTGCTATAGGTTTTTGAAAGATGCCACAATGATGTTGGAATAGCATTGTGTATATTATTATGCAAAGGACACAAAAATCAAATCACTTGCAGCATGACATCATTGCCTGTGGAATGCCACTTACCCCATTTCCTTTCTCACAACACCTGACACACCTTGCCAGCAGTGCCACTTTATACCAACTTCTGCCTTGTGACAAAAACAGAGCAGACATCTTTTATTCTGAACAGTAACTTTTAAGAAAATGGGGATCTCCACTGCTACATGGATTATTTGGTTTCTTTAAATCCCACTTTTCAAATGTTCTCCCGTCCCTCAGTTTATTTTCATGATAATATTGTAATTAAATCCAAAGACTGCAGTTGATTTAAAATGAACTTTATGGCTGTAGGGAAACTTGAAATGGTGTTTTCCAGTCTTAATTCAACACTTCAGCCACTTCCTGACAACCATCTTCTTTCTATCCATTGTACAAACAGCACATACCATCATGTTCTGTCTTTGCAGGTAAAGGGCCATGGAAGATTCTTTCTATCTTTCCAAGAGGCAAGAAGCTGCTTTTTAAAGAGGTGAGAAGCAAATTTTAAAAGAGCAAACTTCAGAAGCTTTTGCAATGTAGATTGCACTTTGCAGACAATTATGTGTCTTGGAAAGCTTTGACTAAAAACATTTCCCTACATCCCAGTTTGAACCAGACTCCCAGAGTTGTGGTCAATTACTCTTCAATCCAAAATTCATGAAGCATGGATTCAGAC
The DNA here is from genome assembly GCA_032468155.1 of Oxyrhabdium leporinum. NCBI lineage: Eukaryota > Metazoa > Chordata > Lepidosauria > Squamata > Cyclocoridae > Oxyrhabdium > Oxyrhabdium leporinum. The sequence goes on along the minus strand of JANHFL010006839.1, from coordinate 127,092 downwards.
TTCAATTGCACTATCATCTATTTTTGCTTGTACTATTCCATCTGGAAAGGAAGCTGGTTTCTTAGTCATGAAAACAAAATTGTATGGAGAGGAGACCTTGCTAATTTTGCAGGTGCAATCAGTTTAAAGCTAAGAATAAAAAATCAGGAGAAGGATCACTCTAATTTTATATATGTGGTGGAAGCAAACAAGTATTAAATGCTACTTTTATGGGACAGTTGTCATTTAAAACCACCTGCCAATCTTCTTGAGTTTCATTGCAAGTCTTTGCATGTTGCCATCTCTTGATCCTACAAAATTACAGGGCTTTGGAGTCTCTTCAGAGTCTTTAGTCTGTAAGCTGTAAAAGCAACAAAGATAGCAAAGACCAGAGGCTACAGGAGGAGACTCCAATGAAATCTTATTTAATTTGCCAATTTGGGAGCAATTATGTGTCTAGTCTATATTCTTCATCAGTATGACCTTAAACTAGGGTGGGCAATTCATGGTCTGTAAGCTGTATGGTGGCAGTCCTGCACCAGACCCTTTTCTCTGCCCCAGAGCATCCAGGTTGTGCCACACAGCTCTGATATTTATCAAGCTTTCATGTGAATGAGTGAAGGAACTGAACCTGACCCTCCCTATTTCTAATTCAGCTTCCTACTCACTGTATCACATTGCCTATTCACCACTATTGCTAAAGTTCCTCTTCAGTTTATCAGTTCTGTCAACAAAGATTATTTTTATTATACGTGTGTGCATACACATGTCCCAGTTTTATCAAGAACTCTGTCTTATTAAAATGACAGTTTGTATTACACTATCATGGGAAAATCTGGAGAGGCATTTTAGTCTATTTGGACCCGAGAAAATAAAAATGTGTAATATAAAGTATTTATCAACTGGATTTGTTTTTATTAAGAGTGTTCTTGTAATATACTTTGCAGTTAGTTTCTGTATTGTTAATAGAAAGTATCTTGTTTAAAGAAAGTGGTATGTTAATTGTGCACATACCTATCAAACAGACATTTTGAAAAACTAAGAACACCAGATTTTGTCTTATAAACTTCAACATTGAACTCTAGGCTCAACCAGCACAGAAGCAGGCAACTGGATGCTCTCCAGATATTTTGGATTTAAAATGCCATAGGTCCCAGCCGTTATTTAGAGATCATGCGTATTGTGATCTAAAACATATGGAAAGTGTTAGGTTGTTTATGGTAAACTAGTGGATATGACCATCTTTAGGTAATAAAGACTGCTCTTCACTGAAATGGGCAGGTGTGCATTTTGAGATCCTCCTGGATTCATGACTCCTGCTCGAAGACCATATGGCTGCCAGGTCTAGGGAAACTTTTGCAAATATTTGTCTTGTGTGCCAATTGTGCCCTTTCCTGGACCAAGAAGCATTACTTGCACCTTCTTTTTTTAATTTTTTATTTATATTCCACCTTTATTATTTTTACAAATAACTCAAGGTGGCTAAGATATTCAACATACCTTCCTCCTATTTTCCCCTTGATAACAACCCTGTGAGGTGGGTTAGACTGAACAAGAGTGACTTGCCCAAAGTCACCCAGATAGCTTTCAGGGCCAAGGTAGGACTTGAGTTCAGAATCTCCTGCTTTCCTTAACCACTAGACCAAGCTGCACTCTATTTGGGATTGCCCTTGAAGTCCATTAAAAATTTATTTGCAAGTGTCCACCCACTGAGCATCTGGAAGGAAAGTGAGACAGTTAACACTGTTATCTGTCTCTATTCAAAATAATCTAAAAAGAAAAAAAACTTTTTAAAAAGTTAATTAGCATCTTAAGTGTGCAGAGCACAGGACAGCAGCTGCTTCATGTTTAAACAAGGGAAGTTGGGGAGAAGCTGGATGGCCAAGGGAAAATCAGACACCACTTGCCCTTCTCCCTGGTAATTCTCCAGCCTTGTTCTTTTTTCAAAATCAAAGCTTCCTCAGTCAGCCTAGGCCAAGGATTCCCCAATGTGTAAACTCCTAAGAACTATTTGAAGTCTGTGGACTTTTTCCTCAACTGGGTTTGCAGCCTGGAGAAAAATAGATTTCCCCCAACTCCCTTCCATCCAAATGTTGCCAGCAATAATCAAATAATCAGACTAATGTATTTCCACTTTTATGCAGATGATTAAAGTGGGAGAGAGACAGTCTTTGTAACATGCAGCAATTTGCTAGATATCAGTATTTTGTTTAAAAAGCAGTGGGTGAAGGAAAGAAGGAGAAATAAATGCAGTGTTTGGGGAAAATATGCATAGCAATAAAGCTTTTGGTTCTGGATGGTGCCCAGTTGTGATGCCAATTATTATGCAAATACCTAAATGATTTACTCTCTGATATTTAATAAACTTTATCATGTGGCTTTCTGTGGCTAGTAAAGCTTCGTTTACATTCTCCCCCTTGTCTGCTTTGATTTGCCTCCTTGGGATCACTTAAAGTGCATTAAGAAGTTGAGCATGAGATCAGGGTGATTTGCTACAAAACCTAAATAATTCATTTAAGCACTGCTGCTTTCTGCCAGTGTTTTTACAAATGCTGTAACAAGACAAGCTGCAAAATGTTTTACATGGAGAAAACACATATTACTTCTAAAAAATAAAATCCTTTTGAACAGAAATGCCTCTGGGGCTCCCCCTCATGTTCCCTCTGTACTGTAGGAACAATTCTGCAAGGTGGCTTCTTATGCCATGGATGTCATGCCAAGAGCCCTGGGAGATGCTCCTGAAAAAACTGTGTACAAATTGTGCAGATAAATATACATTCAGTCCATTTTAATGCTGGTCTTGTATGGAATTCTCTGTTCTATCAGACAAGAGGGTGGGATGTCCAAGGTTTTTGAAGAGATCTGTTTAAAAATCACTCAGTCATTTTTAGCTTTCTGTTAACATATAGAAACTTCATACACATTTCCCAATTGATCTTTTTTACTGATAATTTCCCTGGCGCCCTTCTTTTTCATAAACAATCATGTAAATTCTCTCCACTATTTTGCATGCCAAGCTTTCTATGCACTTTTTCAAGTGCATGCATGAGTATATACATAGGTGTGCATATGTGCACCATGCACAAACACAAACACACACACGCACACACATATCTGAACCAGTGTGTCAATGTGCATAATGTCTGACCCAAGAGACATTAGAACAGCCATGCCTAAATGAAGTCTGTTTTGATAGAGCTGTCGAATTTTCTTCTTATAAATTGGAGTTGATTTTCTTTTACATGCTGATATAAGAATGGTTCTTTGCTACTTGTCCCAGCACTTACAGAACTGAATACATTGAATGTCCAGGGATAAACCTATCATCATGCTATATTCTTCTATCATTATCTGATCATCTTGGCTATAGGATTCACAGGAACAATTGTCAGCAGCTATGGAAAATATAAAGGCGAGGCATAATAGTTCTTTGGGACGGTTGTCTGGAGGAGAAAGTAAAGTAGCAACAAAGGACCTGTATATGCGAGTTTGAGTGTATGTATGTATGTACAAAGTCCAACTCTTATTTGATCTTGCACAATCACTGTTCACTGAACAGAACTGATCATGGTGCAGTACATTCCTTTAGACTGATTGCATCATAGAAGGAAACAGAAAAGGGAAAAGAGTGAGAGAAAGAGACAATTGAGAGGACGAATGGTAAGGAAGGCACATGGATAAAGCTATGATGGATTGTTCATATTATAAACATGAACGTGTCCACGTCCATTCCTAATTTCAGTTCACTTGTTCTTTATTTAAAGATTAAGGTGTCCTCATGCAGTTATTGTATGTACTTAAAAAATAGAACTTCTGAACAACATAGCACTGCCTAATACTTAAGATGTATATAATGCTCTCAAATGTTCAAAATACCTCACTTTAATTACTGGCCTTTAAGATGATCCTGCAAAATAGGTTGGGATTCTTATTCCCATATTGCAAAAGAGAATGCCAAGGAATTGAAACAAGGAGGAGTGATTCTTCCTGAGACACCTGATGACTCTAGAGACCCGAGTCTTTTTTAAAAAATATATATATTTTTTTATTTTAAATACAAACTATCTTCCATTACACGGTGTGTCATCTGGGTACAAATATTTTTGCAGTTAATTAAAATTACAACCATATTTTTATATTGATATTATTTACCTTTACTGCTAATACATATCATACATATTATAACATTATAACAATTATCATCTTAACATTTTTAATTCTATTCACCAATTTTCTACATTCATTACTCTTCTTTTATCTCTAATTTTCATATTTATTCCCTAGCCATCGGTAAAATCATATCATGTAATATTCAGTTTGTTCCTTCTCTTTAATTGCAAGTGTTAATCTATTCATTTCTGCACATTCTAATATTTTCCTGATCACATTTTCCTCTGTAGGAATCACTTCACTTTTCCAATTTTGTGCAAATACAATTCTAGCCGCAGTTAATACATGGATAATTAAATATACATTCTCTTTACTATAAGTATCAGGTAGAATCCCTATGGGAATGATCTTAGGAGGCAAAAGGAAAAGGTACAAACTAGGCAATGGTCAGATAAGAGGCAGCAGAGTCTTCAGGAGCAATTGGAGTGTGGCAACATCTTGGAAGGGACCCTCCTTGTTTCTTGCGTTGTAAAGGTTGGGGGGCAGGATGACTATATACTGTCACACTTGCAAGACTCTGTAATGTAACCTTATAATAAAAAAAATCTGGTACTCCTTGATGTACTTCTGGTCTGGAGTACCGCACAAGGATGGCAGCAAGGGAGACAAGTAATGAGATTGTGCATATGTACTATGATGTTGTGATGAAAAAACTGCAGCTTAGATACTTGGATGCAACATTGTGATCCAGGTTTGAATGGAGGGGCAGAGTTTGTATTGCAATGTACAATATACATTTCATCATTTTGCTATACTCTGGCTAACTGAGGATGCCCATGACTCAGTCTGATGAAAGACTGCAGAACTCTGCTGTTCCCTAACTTGTCCCTGCACTCATGTAGGTGCCAACTTTCCATTGCATTTATCTTCCCATGCCATGTGTTTGTGTATCTGTGTGTTTCAGTGTTAACTTTTGACTTCTTGGCTCCTTTCCTCTGTACTTTGGTATATTTTTGTCCTCACTTACTACTCAACAATGTCATGACATGTGGCCACTATAGTAAAGTCAGATTTCATAGTTTCACTGTCCTTTCTTTTAAAAAGGTGCTTATGATGGGTTATACTCTTACAATGGGTAATGCATCTAATGGACTAAGTTCCTATTGCTTTTATATTATGACCAAAGCAATGTATACTGTATGTGCATTATTATTTCAATTATCCTTCTTCCTGATGGCTGTTAGACAGTGAATATGATAAATAATAGAGTTGTGCAGCATGCTTTAAACTAAGTTCTCCAATGATACTTTGAAGTAAAGCAAAAGATGTGAATGTAGCACTTATTAGAAAAAAAAATAAAGCAATGAGAGTTGCTTTCCCCCCTGCCCCTGAGAAATACATGTCTTCCACAATTTCATGCATTAAAAAAAGATTTGGGGAATTATACTACATTTCCCCCTTAGGCAAGGATTCTCCAAAATGGTCAGTATCAACTCTCAAGAGCTATTGATATTGAGATTGCTGCTGCTGTTCTTCTGATTATCATCATTATAACTATTTATAGTAGCATTTATGATTTTCATGTAATGAATGTTTGCGCATTGGTGAACAATGTGTAACTTCATGGAAGAGTCGTGGAGGTTGAGAACCCTTCCCTAAGTGGTATGAGCTACTTTTTAATATTTTAATATGTATTGCTTCATAGTTCTAGTTAAAATGATATTGTTTTTACCCTTTGTTTCCTAATACTTTTTTCATATTTTATTTTTAGTCTGATTTTTAATAAAATCGCTCTAAAAATACATAGATATCAGGTCTTTCTCTGAGTTTAAAGTGATTAGAACAAAGGTTCCTATGAAGTAGTCTGGTCAGGTTACCAGTTTGTTTGGTTTTTTTGTTTTTTGTTTTCATTTTAGCAGAGTTTTTCATTTTAGCAGAGAATTAGTCAGTATAGTTAGCTATTAGGAAATAGGGAAAGGAACTATTAGATGCTTGAGAAGGTTTTGAACATAGGAAAAGTGGAATGGGGCTATACCAACTAGCTTGTTCTCAATATCATATGGGCACCATCTCCAGCAAGAGGAGATTCCTGCACATATGAGGATCCTTGTACCAGTAAATACCAGGAGGTCCTAACTTTTACCATTGAGTAAGTAGAGGGGGTGACATCATATTTCTCACTCAATGTTGTCAACATGTCAATATAACACATTGTGTTGACAACAATATAGTCAACCCGTTTACTATAGTCAATATGTAATCTCTAATGCAGATGTGTCAAACTCAAGGTCTGGGGGTCAGATCTGGCCCACGGGGTGCTTAGGTCTGGCAGTGCCTCTGCCAGTGAAAATGGAGCTCGGGAGGGCTGCATGCAGCCCTTCCGAGCTCCGTTTTTGCTGGCAGAAAGTTGCAGGAGACCATTGCAGCCAAAAATGGAGCTCACAAGGGGCATGGGTAGCACTCCCAAGCTCCATTATCTCTGGCAGAAGGTTGCAGGAGGCTGTTGCAGCCAAAAATGGAGCTCAAGAGCCTGTTTTCACTTGCAGAGCACTCAGGCCACCCAACACGAGTGATATCAAGCTGGCCATGCCCACCCCAGCCCGCCAAGATCAAACACCAACCCAGACGTGCCTCTCAGTGAAATCGAGTTTGACACCCCTGCTCTAATGGAACTGCATCTACATGGACAGAATTAAGAGTGGGGTTCTGCATTAGGCCCAGTACTCTTCAACATCTTCATAAATGACTTAGGTGAGGGAATAAAAGAGGAACTTATCAAATTTGTAGATGATACCAAGCTGACAGGAAAAGCCTACATCCCAGAAGATAGGCTCAAGATCCAGATGAATCTCAATAGACTTGTTCCCTGGGCCTTATCCAACAAAATGACATTTAACATAGAGAAAAGCAAAATCTACCACTTAAGCAAGAAAACCAAAAATACAGATACAGAGTAGGTGAAACCTGGCACAATAGTAGTAAGTGCAAGATGGATATTGGAGTCCTAATGGACAACCATCTAAACATGAGCCAACAATATGCAACATCAGCCAAAAAAGTCAATGCAATACTAGGTTGCATTAACAGAGGAATGGAATCCAGATTGTGTAAAGTAATAATACCACTTTATAAAACTCTAGTACTACCACACTTAGAATACTGCATCCAGTTTTGGTCACCCAATGCAAAAAAGATGTTGAGATTTAGGAAAGGGTTCAGAGAAGAGTAACAAAGATGGGGCCTAGAAGCTATAACATAAGAAGAAGGATTGCAGGAACTGGGTATACCTGGTCTAGTGAAACGAAGGAACAGGTGTAACATTAGAGCAATCTACCAATACTTGAAGAGGTGCCACAAGGAAGAGAGAGCCAACTTATTTACCAAAGCACCTGAAGGCAAGACAAGAAACAATGGATGGAAACTAATCAATGAGAGAAGCAACCTAGAACTTAAGAGAAAATTCCTAACAGTGAGAACAATCAACCAGTGGAACACATTGCCTTCAGAAGTTGTGGGTGCCCCATCACTGTAGATTTTTAAGAAGACACTGGACTGCTACAAATAGTATAGGCAAGAGGTTCCCTGGTCACGCTTGCACATTCGCTTTGGGGCTCATGCAAAGCTACAGGGAGGCAGCTGATGATGAAAGCAGCTCCGGTGAGTACAGCAGGGGTGGGGCGGAGCTCACCTGAGCAGCGTGGATGATAATAAATTAAG
>JANHFL010006839.1:102268-113728 GCA_032468155.1 Oxyrhabdium leporinum | reverse complement strand
AGATAGATAGATAGATAGATAGATAGATAGATAGATAGATAGATAGATAGATAGATAGATAGATAGAGAGATAGAGATAGAGATAGAGATATAAAATATAGATATAGATATAAAAAACTAATAGAAAAAGAAAAAAAAGTATTTTCTTCACTTATTATTAAAGGATCCATCTGGATTAGTATTTCTCAACCTTGGCAACTTGAAGAAGGGTGGATTTCAACTCCCATAATTTCCCAACCACAATGGGAAAGTCCAGCCATCTTCAAGTTGAATTCTGGGACTTGAAGACCGCCCACCTTCGTTGCCACGGTTGAGGAACACTGCTTTAGACTATCAGGTTTTTTGGGCTCCTCTAAAAACCTTTCAGCAACATGTCACAAATAATGATCGTACTTTTACGGGAGCGATTCTAGGATTAACTGAAGCAAATGTGGATTTCAGCATCTGCCTTACTGTCACACAGTTTCCTTCTCTGGATTCCTCTCTACCCCCAGGAAGGAACGCAAGAGGTTGCATCCTCCGTGCAATCAATGACACGATGAAGGAGGATTGCGGGAGTCTCTGCAGGTGGCCTTAGTTAAGTTTAGCAACAACGCGCTCTTCGATAACGAATGGAGTTTCTACTTTTCATGTTTTATTCATCGTAAAGGGCTTATTCCTGTCATTTTAAAAAAATGTAACTGTGGGTTGTTGGTTTTCTTAGCAGCAATTACTAGTCCTCACGAACAGAGCAACGGAGAAACCCGTGATTGACAATAATTGAGGGGAAAGTTTTAGCTGTTGGGAAGACCCACACTGCACAACCCTCCAGAGAGGCAAATGCGTTTCACAAAAGGCACAAACCTGCTTTTAAAAGCACAATCTGATCGTTTTGGCATAGTTCCATAAAGCCGTCGATGCGTTTGGCAAACTCTACGACATACTGTATTGCTTCTGTTATCTTCACCGCACACAACTGCCACATGACCTCTCTTTGCTGGGGAAGAGAAAGAAGAGCCAAGGCCTTCACAACGCCCGCTAAGCCTTTCCCAGGAAAGACTCCGAACGCTTAAAATACATTCGATCTTTAAGGAAATCAGAGCGTCGGTTTGGACCCCAACAGCCCTTCTGCTTGTTTCCCACGTTCTGGCGACCAGGCCTCCTTTCCCCCGTCCCCCAATTTGCTTAATTAGAATACACTGATATTTTTTTCCCTTTTAAATCCCACATGGCAAAGCGCTGGGAACCCAGGGAAGGGGCGGCTGACATCCACGCAATCGCTCTTCCGGGGAAACGACCCCGTTGGCTGAAAAGATACCTTGCTCTGGTAGTTCTCGATTTCCTCCTGCAGAAACGTTTGCCAGGTGATCTGCTGGAGCTCTTCCCTCAGGTACTGGCAGGTCTCCATGTGTGACTTAGAGATGTTCTGCGCAAGGTGTTCTGAAAGAGCAGGAAAGGTGGCCCGCCTTAGCCGAGACGCTGCACAGGTCTCTGGGCGCGCCTCCCGACTGACTGGCCCACTCTCCTTAATCTACCCGGGGCTGACATGAGCTTCCTAGCGTCCGCTGGCGTTCTTTCCCCCCCCCGGGACGTCTAGTTCCGACAGTCACCGTGAGCGATGGCCGACTGGCCCTGGATCCAAGCAATGCTGGCTAAGCGGCTGTTTTTCCCGCTTTCAGATAGGAACTCTCCCGACTGCTGGCTGGCTGAGGGAACCTGCCTTTTGTCTGAACGGCACCGTTTCTGATCGCCCGAAGAGGAGAGATGGCTAAGTGACAGGTCGAATAGAATAGGAGAGTTGGAAGGGACCTTGGAGGTCTCCTAGTCCAACCCCCTGCTTAGGCAGGAAACCCGACACCACTTCAGACAAATGGTTGTCCAGCCTCTTCTTTAAAAACTTCCAGTGTTGGAGCATTTACAACTTCTGGAGGCCAGTCGCCGTTCCACTGGTTAGTTGTTCTAACCGTCCGGAAATTCCTCCTTCGTTCTAGGTTGCTTCTCTCCTTGGTTAGTTTCCGTCCATCGCTTCCTATCCTGCTTTCGGGTGCTTTGGAGAACAGCTTGACTCCCTCTTCCTTGGGGCTGCCCCTGAGAGGGTTAGGGAAGGAAACAGCAGCATCTAGGTGCTGCTGTGCTGCATTTTAACGCTGTTCAAAGCACCCAGGCCTTTCTGAAGAAAGGAACCCAGGAGCTCGTCAAATGAAGATCGCACATTCACTCTTTTACACTGGGGCGATTTCCCCCCACTGTCAGTTATTATCCCACATTGCCACATTTATCCAAGAACAGAAGGGGCGTCACAGGCTGGCAAGCCTTTGCTTAAGGACGGCCCTCGGCTTACAACCACAATTCGGATCAAGGCAGTTGTTAAATGAACCCCATCCGCTTCTGCAACCTTGTCGCCGTGATTGTTCAGCAAACCCCTGCAGTCGTTAAAGGAATCCGGCCTCCCCCACTGGCGTCGCTTGCCGGAGGCCAGACGGGAAGGTCGCAAGTGTGTGATCAGGTGAGCCTGGGCCTCTGCAACCGTCCTAAACACAACAGCGCCCAAGGTCTGATCACGTGAGCATGGGAATGCCGTGACGGTCGTAACCGCAAGGACCGAACGTAAGTCACTTTTTCAGTGCCACTCTAACGTAGAAAGGTTGCCAAGCAACCGGTTGTAATTCGAGGACCGTCTTTCATTGTGGCACAGAATTGTCCTTCAAGCAGATTTCACCCGGGGCTGAATCCTAAGTCATTTTCACCACCCAAAAATTACTTCTGCTGGCCGTGATTGGGTAGACAGACCCACGCCTTCCTCCTTTGTGCAAAGGGGCTCTTTTGCACACCAGGTTACGCGCGTTTCGCAAGCAAATTTTAGCCACAGAGAAGGCAGCCCCCAAATAATATCAGGTGAAGCAGCTCAGTTTTGGAAGCCACTAAATGTGGGAGTCCCAGAAATACTGTAACTGCAGTAATCACTAAAGAGTTTCTCTGTGGAAATGAATGAGAGCCACGCAAGAATACAACACCGTACGTTGATATCCCATTTCGATAAGGCACATTTTTGAGCTGTCTGCATTGCACATCAGCTCTTGAATCAAGCTGGTGGCTGCTGGCCATCTTCACCCAAACCCTGCCTGTTGCGTCATCATCATTGCTTGGGAAGAGTCAGATGCTCAGCTCTCTTCCAGAAAACAACCAATACCACTCTAACCCAACATTCACCCAACATTCCCTTTCCTGAGGCAGCCTTAAAGGCCAACGAAGATAAGATGGCCAAGCTAGGCTAGGGTGTCCTTGGCGATCCTTGAGCTCGGTGGCCTTCTTGCGGGTGTCTCATGACCCAAACTGGGGAGCATCACCGGTACCAATCCAACAGCCAATCTATCAACCCACAAAGCCCAAGCTGGGATGGGGGACTACCTAGCCGCTCTTCCTGAGCCAAGTTGCATCTAGAGGGAAGGGCTGAGTTCTAGGCCCAGAGAGCCTCCTGGGAGGGCGGGGTGTTGCTTTCCATCCAAAGGCAACCAAGGGAGCAACTACGGGACGGGTTCCCCCTCTTTGTTATTACCTAATTCTGCCATGGACACAGTAGGAGAGGTCTCCCCATTGGTAAAGGAGCAATATGGAAAGAAGCCCGTCGTGGGAGTGTAGTCACAGACTGGTTCTGGTTTGATGCCATTAATATCAAGGCCCGATTGGTCTGGAGAAGGTTGTATGTCTAAGTAGAAGCTGCTAACCGCAGAGTCGCCTTTGCTACCTTCAGGAGGGTGACCGTCTATGTAATTACTGAGGTCGTCGTGCAGCTCCGTCAGGCCGTTAGCCGTGATGCTGTAGCTTGGGGTCAGCGGCTCCGCTTCTCCGGGGGGCTGTTGGTGGTCCCGTTGCTGCTGCTGCATCCGATGCTTCTGGACCTCCGCGTACAAGCTGTCCCTCTGTTTTTTGGACATGCGGCCAAACTTGACAGCTGGAAGAGAGCCCAAAGCAACGTCACCCTCCCCTACCGCCGAGGCCAGCTGCGGGGAGGCGGCTACGTTCAAAGGCACGTCTGCAAGGCTCCAAAGGGCAAAAATCCAAAGGGCCATTTGGCACCGGGGGGAGGGGGGGCAGAGAAACCCCACCCACTGATCAGGCCTAAATTTCAGCTAGATAAAAAAAGGTGTCTAGCTTGCCTCAGTGCCTAAAACTGGGGTTCTCTGGTGCAAAAAAAAAAAAAGTAGATCGTTTTTCCTGAATCGCAGCACTCTGCACCTCTGATGCCATTTAAAGACAAACGTTTTCAACCCTGGCGGGATTCCCACCTGCCTGAACACTCAGATTTCAGAATACATCTGGAAAGGAAGGCAGGGAGGGAGGCAGGAGAAAAAGGGAAGGAAGGAAGGAATGGAGGAAAGAAGGAAGGAAAGAAGGAAGGAAGAAATGGAGGAAAGAAGGAAGGAGAGAAAAGAGGAAGGAAGGAAGGAAGGAAGGAAGGAAGGAAGGAAGGAAGGAAGCTATGTTTCCTTGGTATTTTCACATAATACATTATTACAAGCAAGTTTATATGGAGGTCTTCAAAAAGATAAAGGAAAAGGTTATAACACAACCCTTTGATTATTTGGAAGTAAAGTTACTCTGAGTTTGAGATGGCTGATTTACTAGCATTTTAGAGGGGGATGACAATCATGTGAAATGGTTGTCACAAATCAGTATCTGGGAAGTGTGAAATATAAACCCAAAATGTCATTTCTAAGAGCAAATTGTGTTTCAGTGTCATCTAGCCACCTCTCTCCTCTTTGGTATTATTCTAGGGCACATAGTTAAACAACATTGACAACTTTGTTCCCTCCCTGAGTTAATGAAAATTTGGCCAAGTCATCCAGCTATTATCTTTTAGTCTGTATGAGGCCTGCGGTGACAGAAAAGAGCTACCTCCAGCTGGTCTTGGTTCCTTGCCAAACTCTGAAAGTCAGTCGTTGACTCTCATGCTCTGCTTAAAAACATTCCACATTGTGTTAATCCTTGTGGTTAGCAAGATCTTTCTGGCAAGCCTGCCAGATTCTTTCTAATGCTTAACAAGACAATTCTCTCCCACTGCACTGTAGGTTAAGGGTAGAGCCAGGGTCTTAATTCATCCCATGCCTACAGTAATATGTGCAGAGATTATCCAAGAATCCTACTGACTGCATCAAAAGTACTTGGACTGGGTACCTGCTGTGCTGAAGACTCAGTAAAGGTCTGTGTTCATCTAAACACATATATCTTATGCTTTGCCAAAGTAAACTCTGCTGTTTTTGGCTGAGTTCCTAGTTGGGTTTCAGATGCCAATTTCATGGCTCACCTTATCATCTCAGACATGGCTGAGTACAATCTTCTTTCCACCGATGACACTTTCTGTTTAAATGAAAAGACTAGGCATTTTTCCCCCTCTTGTCCTTCTCCCTCCACCCCAGCCCAAATTCTACTTCTGGGCTATAGCATGCTATGTTGGGATGCCCCATCCCAGCAAATTGGATGCCTTCCTCTTGACATACAGTGTGGGGGGGATGAGTCCAAAAAGAAATAGAACTTCAATATCCTGTTTCGAGCTCACAAAAGAGAAGCTGGTGTATGTGGATTCCTCCCCTGCTAGCAACAGACTGTATTTACATTTGAATCCCTAAACATGCACGTACACCCACATATATGCAATCATAATAAATAATACTTCTGCATAATTTGACATAATGAATTTAAAATAAAATTAATACTTCTTATGGTTTGAGGAAAAAAAATATCTTCATTTTGCTTTTGAGAAAGCCTAAATTAAATCGGCTTTCATGGAGGGAATCAAAAGGAGTGGGCAAATTTCAGGCTTGTGGTCTACTTCATATATTTAATGGTTTCCTAAATTTTCCAGTTAGAACTAGTTATCAGAGACATAAAGGTAGAATTAAAGAATTTTTGGTACACGGTAGTGATGTTTAATATTAGAATAAAATTCCCTATTTCCTCAAATTCTTCATTTCAGCAATTTGTAGAATTAGAGTTGCATTATTCTATTGCTGGAAAAACACACCTTAAGGGCTAATAAATGTGGCTGAAGCTCACAATAGAATCAATTTGTTAATTTTAGTTCTGGCTCTCACTGTCATTTTAGTAGTATAATTATCAATGGAATGACTTTTAACGTTTTTAAAATCAAGTAATTAAGCAGTGTTCAGCAACAGTCAAAAAGCTAATGCAATGCTTGGTTTTATCAACAGAGGCATAGAATCAAAATCACATGAAGTATTAGTACCACTTTATAAATCCTTAGTAAGACCACACCTGTAATACTGCATCAGTTTTGGTTACCACATTACATAAAAAATGTTGAGACTTTGGAAAAAGTGCAAAGAAGAGCAACAAAGATGAGTAAGGGCCTGGAGACAAAAACATATGAAGAAGGGTTGCAGGAATTGGGTATGGCTAGTTTAGAGAAAAGAAGGACTAGGGGTGACATGATAGCAATATTCGAGTATTTGAGGGGCTGCCACAAAGAAGAGGAGGTCAACTTATTTTCCAAACCGCCAGAAGGCAAGACAAGAAACAATGGATGGAAGCTAATCAAGGAGAGAAGCAACATGGAATTAAGGAGAAACTTCCTAACAGTGAGGACAATTAACTGGTGGAAGATTGAGGTTGATCAGAAATTGTGGGCACTTCATCACTGGAGGTTTATAGGGGGAAAAAACTGGATAGCCACTTAGCTGAAATGGTATAGGGTTTCCTGCTTGAACAGGGGTTTGGACTAGAAGACCTCCAAGGTCCCTTCCAGCTCTATTCTACTCTGAAAAAAAAATTAGCAATAAATCATAACCTATCTTACCTGATTTTGATAGAGTCTCAGATTGTGGTCCAGGATATACATACTCTAAAATGTGTGAACACCAGTGAACACCAGCCATTGACCAAATTTCTTTATATAACATATGGAAGAGGAGATAATTTTTGACTAAAGAAAACATCTGCAACGAAAATAAAGTGTGAAGTTGCTCTATCACTCTTTTAACCAGCTTTCTCACCCTAGGGAACTTCACTGAGGTTTGCAGATGATCACACATAATGATGCGGTTCCTTGTTAACCAAGAGTAATTTTTGCCAGACTATAACATTTGCTGTGAGAAAGTGCAGCTTCACAAGTGCAACAGAGGTGACTAATTTTTCTGGTGTCCACCAGTTTTTCTTTATGCTATCAGTTTGCCTCTTCCGGGCTATCTTCACAACATTTCTGCCTGGTAGGTTAAGCCACAATAGAGTGACCAACTCTGTATCATCTGCAAAACTTCCTGGTTGCAAAAGCATAGAGTGCTGAACTACGTAATCCTAGGCCACTACATCAGATCAAGTCAACTCTTTACTCTTTACAGAAATCCTATAGAATTCTTCAGTTTACTAATACGATGGGTTTATTTGTTAATGTCATAAATATATTGATGGATATAGTGAATTTATATAATCCCATTTTCAGTTCAGTTTTATGCAGACACAACATTTAAGAACATGACCTTGTGCAATTTTCATTTAAAATAAGTTAAACTCCTTTGCTGAGTCCAAAATGAATGTGCATAGTTCAGCATGGTACACCACAGTACTGGAAGTAATGATCAACATGGCCTATAAACTATGCTTTCTTCCAAGTCCTAAAGAACTACCTAAACAAATAACGACAAAGGGCCTTTGTAATTCTCCAAGGACTGTAGGCAATTCCCCAAAGTAAAGTTTATTCAAATCACGACCAGAATACAATGAACGTTCACACATTTAGCACACAGGCAAGTTGAACCACATGCCAAAACAGTGTGTCATCATATCCTTATCTGAATAAGCTTTAAGAATCCTTCCTGACCAACAGTATGTTGCAAGTAAACTATGGTATTTGACCATGTTTCAATTCCAGATGACATAGAAAATTCCCTTTCTTTTTTGTAATTATGAAAGAATATAAAATTTAAATAAGACCAGATGATGCAGGATGATGCAGGCAGAACATAAGAATAACTTTGCTGAATCAAACTGAGGCCCGTCTTAGTCCAGCATTTTGTTTCTCACAGCTGCCAACCAGATGACTTTGAATGCTTGCAAGCAGGAGGTGGAGAAATATCTCTCCCCTACTGTTGTTTCCTGTGCAACTTGTACTTGGAGGCATATTGCCCTGACACAGAGCTAATGTTGAATTTTCAAGGCTAATAAACCTTGGTACACTTGTCCTCCATGAATTTATCCAGTTATATTTTAAACCATGTAAGCCGTACAGAGCATGTAGCTAATGGAGGAGACATATAGAAAACAAAATGTGGGAGGCACAGCTTTAGTGATGCTGACTCTTCATGTAACCCATTGACCACAAGGGGGTAGTGGGGTGTAACAAGAGAATTAATTATTTATCCCATGACCCTTCTTCATTGATAACTCTGCCTGGTCTTTGTCTATGGGATTGTTAATGTGATGTCACTTCCTTCTGCAGTCACATGCACAGAGCACATGTTCCCCACCTCCCTTGGTAGGGTATAGTTAACTAGGTGGTTGCTTTGACTATCCCTACAATGTATATCCTACAATCTATATCCTTTACTCTATAATTTTAAAACTTGCTTAATTAAACAGTGTTTAGGGTTTAAGAAGTGTCACTCTCAAGAACATTTACACACACAGATACTGTAGAATGTTTACACACAGGCACACACAAGCACATACATCATAAAAGTACATAATTTTCAGTAGTGGCTGTGCACTTCCAAGTATCATATATCCAGGGTCTTTGCTGTTCAAATAATTCATTTATAATACTGCCATTTAGAAAATATTTTATACTCTTTCTGATTTTATATCTGTATCATCTCTCCAAACATATGTCTCAAATTATAAAAAAAGATTTCTATATTTGTTTACCTTTTTGTATCCTGGTCTCACATAAATATAGCTTTGATGCTAGAGTCCATTTCAGATATCTTATAGTTTGGCCTTTCTTCAACAATAACTCTTGTAATACCTGTGGATTTTTTTTAAGTCTGTTTGTTGATAGTTTTATGATTATTGTAAACTGCTTTGGAATTGTCAGTGATGAAAAAGTTTACAAAAATAGTAGGCATTGGCATATACTGGCAATTCAGTGTGGAATTAAATGATTCAGGCTATTTTTTTTAAAAAAAGTTTCTTAACATGGGATGTGTCCAGCTTATTCTGGATGGCTTTGGTCAAAAGTATTAGAAGAATGCCCATCAGTGGACATGACAAATTCAGAGTAAGAAGGCAATCCACTTCTTACTGTGAAGTCACCTAGATAAATAACTTAGAGAAAATCCAGATAAGGCTTTGGGAGAAAAGGCTCACTCCTATGGAACTTCTGCAAGTTACCATCTTGGTCTCTGTTATGGAGACATATAAAAGGTTGTGATGAGAGGCAGAAAGAAAGAGAGAGCGAGAGAATGTCATGCAAAACTTTCTTAAAACACCCTTCAGGGAAAGTTCTATTGTTCTCCCTTTACCATAACGTCACTCTTCCTCCTCCTGTCATTTTCCTCTGTGCCCTTTCTCAAATATTTTGTTCACTTCAGTTTTATATATGGCACTTTCTCATTGGTTTGTCAGAATCGGTCAGCGAGCCTCTACAGCAATTGACACAGGCAATTCAGAAGGTGGATTATGGACCTTGGCCCGTGTTATTTGGTTCTAAATAGAAGGCTTTCCTTTGACTATTACAATCATGGCACACTGGCATTTTAAAGCCGTAACTCACCCCCCACCTTCGTCCCAAATGCCGTAGTACAAATTGCCTACAATAAATGACCTTTTCAGTTGGGTCCGGTGCTGAGCCAAAGAAATCAAAATATACATTTGGCAGGCAGATATACAGAAGATCAATTTGCAGCATAGTTTAAATTCTGAAGAGTGGGCACTTTGGATATTAAGCATGATAAAAAGCATCATAATATGCGCACCGCATTTACTTTTCATAAGAACTCTGGTTATGGTCCAATTTAAGTTAAGCACTTTTTAAATCCATTACATCTGTCCCATTAGGATTTACTTTTGCTAGGTTTTGATAATGTGATTCTGATAATTTGCATCACAATGGATACCACTATTGATGGAGTGTTTTGTTCACTGTCTTGATAAGCAGCATTCTTCTGAGTAACAAGGAAGCAGCCCCCTACGTTATGAAGATAACATAAAGAATCACTTATATTGAGTTGAGCTTGACTCATGGTTACTTCATGGGGACATCCAAGTATTTTTTCTGACAGTATGTCTTGCCTTCTTCCTCAAAATAATTTTGGCCTTCCAGTCCAGCTTAAAACCCTTCAAGCTTCATGACAGCCTCCCTTCAAATTAAAATCAGAGCAAAGCATGCTTTATTTATTTATTTGTTTGTTTGTGTATTTTATTTGTTTGCTGGTTTGTTTTTGTTTGTTTATTTGTTTATTTATTGTTAGCCAAATTTAGCTTAGTACTATCATCTAGTTGGACATACATACAATAACCTTATATCAAAACAATATCAACATCTATTGAGTACTTATGCATAAGCATTGCTTACTTCATACCTCTCCTACAACCAAATAGAGAAGAAAATGCATACTCCTTTTACAGGGGATCACTTTTGCCTTCTGGAATATCATTCCCCTTAACATTCATGTTTCTTTGTTTTCTGTTTTATTTTTTTAAAAGTCCTTAAAATCTGCCTTTTTCTCCCAGGCCCTGGGCTACTTTAGTTAGTGGAGTCCTATAGAGCAGGGGTTCCTAACCCCTAGTCCATGGACCAGAACCGGTCCATGGCATGCCAGAAACTGGGAAGTGCAAACAAGCGAAGCCCCATCTGCGGGATGCAGAAAGCACAGGAAACCACGTCCTATCTGCAGAAAAACCTCTCTCCACCGAACCAGTCCCTGGTGCCCAAAAGTTGGAGGGGGTGGGGGCACTGCTATAGAGTATTCTTGCCTATGTGAGGCATTTTGACTCTTTTGTGTCATTTTCCTCTTTGTTAATCATTGCTTTTATCTGTTTTTAATATTGTATGCTGCCCAGAGACATTTTGGTATTGAGCAACCTTACAAATTTAATAAATGAAATATTTATCATGTAATTATAAGTTCTCTGCATATACATCTGTATATTACTGCAATTTATCAATTGCAGGACAATCCAGGAAACAGTTGCATTTCCTTGAAATAATAGAATTGGAAGAACATTTATAGACCATTTAGTCAAACCAGCTGCTCAAAGCAATACATCTAGAGTTTATAACCTGTCAAAATATATTTGCTTGAAGATCAGGAGGGCGGGAGGGGGGAGGACGAGGAAATTGACAGAACAAGATGTCTCCCACGGATGACCACGGAGAGGGAGGGAGGGTCTGCAACGGGGTCTGGGGGGGCTCAAGAGGAGTGGGCGCCGCTCTAGCTTTTCGTCTATTCAAAGATTTCTTCTTCTTCTTCTTCTTCTTCTTCTTCTTCTTCTTCTTCTTCTTCTTCTTCTTCTTCTTCTTCTTCTTCT
>JANHFL010006839.1:78330-81943 GCA_032468155.1 Oxyrhabdium leporinum | reverse complement strand
TTGAACCGCTAGATTGAATCAGCAGAAGTGGCCTGCAGTTCAACACTCTAACCACTGCGCCACCTAGGCTCAATATCATATGCTTTTTTAAAAAAAACAAAAAATGTCAAAAGCTTTTCTTTCTCACTTTCATACATTCCTCAATGGTCTGCTAAGGAATAAAAATCTGATCTATAACCTGAGCCACATTACACTAACAAAACGTTACTTGTTGGCTTCTTAGTCACATGAGAAGCCAAATCAAAATTCTCCCAAACCACATTTTTCCTCACAGCTGATTATAGCAATAGCAATAGCACTTAGACTTATATATTGCTTCGTAGTGCTTTACAGTACTCTCTGGGTAGTTTACAATGTCAATGTATTGCCCCAACAATTGGGATCCTTGGAAAGATGCAAGCTGAGTCAACTTTGAGCCTGTAAGCATTGAACTCTAGACTGTGTGCAGCCTGCAATGCTGCATTCTAACCACTGCACCACCAGAACTCAGTGGAATTATATATGATTATTCTTCTCCCTTTGGCCAGGGTTTTACCTTCTAGCTGAACTGCTATGCTTTGATATATTCTGCTTTTCCTCTCTGTATGGGAAGAACTCATCAATCCATTCATTTTTCTTCCTGCCAAATTGTGATTCAGTGGCACATATTGAGTTAACTGCTATCAATAGGGATTCTGTTTGTATGGCTATTTTTAAAAAAAGCAAAATAGGATGACAATAACATAATTTGGTATTTTCATGTGGTTATCATCACTGTCAGTAAGTAAAAAGGTATTTGATATAGTAGAAAGGTACATATGGAGAAACTGAACTGATAACCAAAGCTCATTATTAACTTCAGGTATAATATTAGAATAAAATAATTTTTGTCTTGTGTCATTTTTATTTATTACAGAAAATATGAATATTGAACCTCTATGATATTTTATTTTGGATAAGCCAGAATTGTAGCAAATGGAGCATTTTCCTTTCTCCTTTCTGTTGCCTTCTTTCAACCTTCTAATTCTATTGTCCTTTGCCTCTTCCCTCAAAACCTCTCTGTAACAAAATTGTGGCCTTTGTCTATGTGTGTTTCACTAGCCTGTATTTTCAGAATGTAAATCTAAAGGTGCAATCCAATGTCACTGTACAGTGAAAAAGGTTTCAATATTTTCACACATATATATAGGTCTGAATATATACATGCTTACACTCTATGCTACTAATCTAGGCTCACATATATTAGAAAACACATTATATTAATGCACAGGTAAGCATATGCATGCTGCCCCAAGCCACTACACATACATTCCCCTATCATTCCACCATTATCAAGTCATACACAAAATGTTGGAGAAACAAAATTCTCTCTCCAAATTTCAAGGCTCTCCTGGTTAAGAGAGGAGTTGCACAAGAAATTTTCAAACCTAATAGCATAATCTATCTGTTTGCTCAGTTGTAGATTGCAGAAGTCAAGAGAACAACAGCCCATGGGTTGTTGTTTTTTTTCATTATGTAAATCTAGCAGCAGCAAGAAAAAGGAAATAATTCTTAGAGAGGCAGGTGGCTGCTAAAAAGCCCTCTGCACTGATTAGCTGCTGCTTTAGATAGTAGAGAGTTCCCTGCAGCCCTGTTTTTTTGTTTTTTGTTTTAGCATAAGGAATGTAGATGGAAAATTAAATAAAATTTAACCCTTTTAAGTATATTAGGAGTTTCTAATTCATTTCCATCATTTTTCCCTCATAACCACAGCAGTTAAGAACAAAGAAATAACAAAGTTCATTTCAATATAGATAAACATTTCTTTTTCTTTCTTGAAAATGGATACATTAAGATACACCTGGGTACATTAAGATACATCCTTCCTTCCTTTCTTTTTGGCAGAAGGTGTTGTGCAAACAGAACCCATCTTCCCATCTCTGTGTGACATATACAAATGTGTGAATAGAGGCTGGGTTAGTGAGATATCCTGAAACATAAATGAAGCAGTTATAATTTCACTAATGTGTTGTGCAAATCTAGTTAATTTTGGGGTAAATATCTGGTGTGAGCATAATCATATCTCTGTCAGGCAGAAGAGATGAGGGCTCCTTGGTGCTTTCTGAGCTTGCTTGTTTTCTTGCAGACGTTTCATTACCCTAACTAGATAACATCAGAGATTATTATTTGTCCATGTACACAAGGGATGGGGAATGATGGCCCTTTTATGACTTGTGGACATCAACTCTCAGAATTCCTGAGCCAGGATGGTGGATTCTGGGAGTTGAAGTCCATAAATTATAGAGGGGCCATTGTTCCCCACCTCTGATATAAACCAAGGTTTTATTGGGTTCAATTTGTCTCAAACTACCTGTAAAAGTAGGTTGTCAAATCCTGCTCTTTCAGTCCTCCATGAAAGAGTGTAAGATGCAGAGAGGCTGAAAAAGCTAGTCTCACCATTGTAGGCCTCAGAGGCAAGGCCTAGCATCACAGAACATATTTTGCCATCTCTGGATGGTTGTAGCACCAAACTTTGCCTGTTGCTAGTGATTAGGGTCACTAATAACTGACCTGATTAGGACTTTTTTTCTCTGAATGAAAGCTTTTGACTCAGTTAGTGAGTTGGCCAAAAATACTACAGAGGAGATTGTTTGACGTGTCCTCCAAACCCAGAAAATTCAGTTAATTTAAGAAATATTACTAAAATGGCCATAGATAAACCGCGACACAATTGTTAACCACTGTTCTTTGAAAGAGAGAAAGTAAGTCCCACATCTTGCTTTGGGAAAATGAGTTATCAGGATTTATTTATTTTTTAAATTTTCCAGAGTATTAACGTTTTTGCATCTAATAGGAGAATTACACAGCAATTTCTATGGTGAGCAGTCATGAGGGATTTAGTATTACTTTTAAAATCTGTCAGTTAGAAACATTTTTATAACAGCTATATAGTTTAGAAGATTCAGGGCTTCAGGGCAAAAGCAGAGTCTTTGATAACAATAAATTTTAAATGAAATTGATTGCATATTTTTAATCTATAAATGTCTACTGAGTATAGAAACAGGAGCTGTTTGCACAAATCTGTACAGAAATGATATGGACCATAAAAGAATTGGCCATACAGAAATAAGCAGACTTGCTAAAAGTATTAGAAGAACTTGGTAAAACCTCACACCCAAAAAATATTTTCTTTCATTTTATTTTGTCATGAGCAATTTATAAGCAAACAATTCTGATTGCTCTTAAAGACAAAAAGAATTATTGGTCTGTTCCTTTAAAGTTTGCAGGTATAAACAAATGCCATAACTGAACAAAAGATTGTGTTTTTTTTAACTTTAGCTCATTGGGTTTTCTTGTTAATCTTTAATTTCACTATTCAGTTTATAAACTGTCAATTACAAATTAATTTTCAAGGCCATCCCATATAATACTGTTTGAGCATAAATCTTGTTGAGATGAATGGGGCACATAAAGCCATCCTAAGCATGTTGAATTGAAAGTAATTTGATAGGCTTTCTATCTAATACTTGTTGATAGAATTGCAATTTATTGAACAATGAGGACCAAATGACTCTTGGACTTCGATGCATCTGACACCGGCCACATCCTACATTTTGTGATGAGACCTCCACCATGCAAAAAAAGTTTTGTTTGG
>JANHFL010006839.1:63330-73330 GCA_032468155.1 Oxyrhabdium leporinum | reverse complement strand
TGTATGGCAATAGATCCAGAGGCACTTGGTTATTATTTGACTGTGATTTCTTCTTGCCGGTTCTATGTTACAGATTTACTGACTCATCTTGGATTGGACTGATCATTTGCTACTGGGATCTAGTATTCTTAACCTAAAAAAAAGTTAATGCTCGGCACCGATGCTGTAAATGATAAAAATATACATAAGTCATAAATGCCTCTTTATGCTCACAATGTATTTCATGAGTGGTTTTGCATAAATAAATCTGTAATGCCTAGTCTCCAATTGTGATCATGTATAAGCTTTGAATGTTTACCACTATACAACAGGCCAGACTATTAGGGCAGTTCCTTTCTTCCTCACAAATGCTGCTGTTGCTCCTCTCCAATGTTGGGGTGGATATAGTAAGGAAGTATACCTTTGTTGGAGAACAAAGGCATAGGTTGATTATAGCTATTACACACTGACTGAAATAATTGGTTTATATGTCAGAGTGCACACAGTGTGACTAGGTGAGACAACCCAGGAGCAAATACAGCACACAGGTTTGTATTTGCATATAGTGGTTTTTATCCCATAAAGCATATATACATATAAGTACTTTTACAGAGGACTTGAATACAGGAGCAATCAGTGACCAACACCACCATGGAAGCACGCACAGAGAGAGACAGATACGCCCTCACAAGGTTTCTCTTATATATTACAGCCTCTTAAAGTGGTAGCAGTCCAATAACCCTGCTGACTCATTGCTGCCATTGCATCATCGTTACATTACGGTATTACACCCTTACAGCAGCTGGTCAGCTATTAAATTATCATTACCCTGACATTATACTAGAGGAGATCTGATTCAGAATGCAATGACATCTACATTTTTTCTTCATTAGCTAATATTTACAAATAATGACCCTTCAGGAACAACTTGCTGGGATAGGAAAACAATTTACCATAGAAAGCATTTTAGGACTCAGATATATCTTAACATCTGTTATAAAGTCCACCTGTTTGTTTGTTTTTTATGATCCAGTTCCCAGGTATATAGATTTATATGGTACCTGTCATTTAAAATATTGTCTGTTCTTAATTCAGATCCACATCAAGCATAAGCCTTTAATATTTTTTTCATTATTAAGGAATTTAACATTGGCAAAGTTGTGTAATTGTAATGGAATCCCTACCCTCACAGGAGAAGGTGAACTTCCACAGAAGCAGTTAATCACAGTAGAGCAACAACTAAAATATGTGGAGCATCAGGGACAGACTTCAACTGGATTTCAGCAGAACAGCTGCTTGGCTTTGGGCCCATAACAGCACTAGCACTGGGAATGTATGTTATATCTTGGATTAAAATATTTACAGCTCATTCATTAGACAAAGGGGGTTGTAATGGGTCCTAATGCATATAATGGACAAGTTAAAACAGTGAAGCTAAATAGAAATTATCATCATCATTATCATCATCATTAAACGTATTAACACTAACAAAAGGCCTGTCTGGGTTACAGACTGTGAGAGGCAAGAGCATAAACTTACATCTTCACCTGGCAATGAAGAGAAGTGATGCTACCTTTCCTTCCAGGAAAGGGCATTCCAAAGCCAAATGCCACCACAGAGAAAGCCTTCCCGTGAATTCCCACACAGCATGCCTCTCTGATAGTTGTGATTAGGGAATGAGGCTCCTTGATCAAGTACATCTGTGTAATGGTATGTGAAAATGACCTTGGGAGACAAAAGGGAGAGTTGTAAATTGAACATCCATTGCATAAAAGATATCTCAATCTATAGAAGTGTGTGTGGGGGGGGGGGATGGACATGGAAAGCATTTTACAAGAGACCCTGTCTAGTTTTCTGGAGAGTAAAAGAGAGGAGAAGAGAAATACTTTGAGTCTTGCTAAATTGATGTTAGCACTTCAAAGTCCAGACAAGAAGGATGACTATGAATACTAACCATCTTTATTATGTTACATTTAAGTTTACATTAACAGAATTATGTAAGTCTGGAAGTTTCCATTCCCTCCTTTCCTTTTACTCTCCAGAAAACTAGGAAGGGTCTTTTCTGAAACACTTCCCATTCCTCCCCTCCTTCTGGGGCTATCTTTTACAACTGGTTGTCTTGTCTGTGGCTGTCCTGGGTTTAATTGAGATGGAACTTTCCTCCAATTCTGAAATCAGGTTGAGCTCAGCTTCTGAAGACTTTATGGAGAACACTAGGCAATTTTCTTGGCAATTCCATGGGAATATTTTGCTGTTTTGGGGGTGGTGGTGTTTTTTTTAAACTTCCCAATTTAATTTACAGGACTGATATTCTCTGAAGGAATCTCATGTAACTGCTAACTATGCAAGACCTCACTTAGCTTCTGAGCCCAGGGATGGTTGCCCAAATGCATACATCTAAAATGGGGCCTAAATGGTAAAATTCAGTTTTTTTTGGACTAGTGATGCATTTGAAATAGTTGCCATCAGAATATCAGATGCCTGGGAAAAATGGACATGTCTTTCAATAAGAGATCACAGTAGAGTAACAAATTCTGGTAAACAATGAAGTCATAATTCTAGGGGGTTGTGGTTTTGTTGTGATTTATTATAAGATTTAAAAAAAAACACATTTTTTTTATTTCAATGTTGCAGATAGAATTGTGATTTAGGTAAAACTGGCCTAATATAGTCAAAGTATGTCCAAGAATGAGGTGAGGAGAAAACATGAGCATTGCCAACAAGGCAGACAAAACTATGATTATATGTTGAAGGAATAACTTGGTCCTTAAGTAAGGATTATGTTTTATTTTATGTTTACCTACCACTAAGTAAGGCAAAAGTTTTCATAAATTACTTTTTCACCAACTTGTTAAGTCAGTTGTCAGTGTCTAATATATCATATGCTGTGTTTCAAATATTATATATCAGGCTATGTCTGCCTTTGGAGAGCAGCAGATTTTTTTTCCATTTTGAAGCTGAAATTTCTTGGAATTGGTGAGAAATCGTTTAAAGTCTGCCAGCTTCTGTTTCCTTTATGGTTTTTCCAAGGCCTTAAGTAACAGAGTTAAACTGTTGTGGAGCAGCAATAGGTGATTGGAGTTTAAGTCATAGAGTTTAATTTATGCACTAATAAAAGTGGAAACAGGCCAGTCCCTAGATGCAGGAACTTTGGGGTCCATGTGTTTAAAGATTGGCTTCAATTACACTGAAAGACTTTGCCCTCCATTTCTCTCTTGTATTCCATAATGCTAATAGGTTTCAGTAATGTTGGCTTTGGGCATTGTTATCAATGAAGGCAACATAGAGACAACAGCAACAAATAATGAGGGCATGGCAGTTAAACTGCTAATCCCGCTCTTTCTGTAGCATTATATTTCTCTTACTCTTGGTTTTAATAATGCCGTTGTATTATTGCATTCAATCTTTTATGTTGCAGGATTCAAAGCAAATAAAACATTCATTCATTGATCTCCATAAGATAACAAAATGGATTTGATATTGTTTTTTTTTAAATGTAGGTGTGTAGAATCAAATATGCTAAATGTCTAAAATTCTCAGACATTCTCAACAGCCCACATAAGCATGGCCAGTGATAGATTAAGAATATACTGTATTTTTTGGACTATAAGATGCTCCGAACTATAAGAAGCACCTAGCTTTTGGGATGGAAAAAAAATCTGCCTCTGCCTCTGCCTCCCAGCAGTTTGCCTCCTTGCAGCAAACAGCTTCAGCACAGCCTCATTTAGCATGAGCAGCTGATAATCAGTTGGATCTGCCTCCCGGAATACCGATGATCAGCTGTTCCAGTCTGCAAGAATCGCTACAGCCTATCACCACCTCTGCATACCCCATTTTTGGCCTCTGCATGCCCCGTTTTCAGCCTCTGCGTGCCCTGTTTTTGGCTTCCACGCATCCCATGGGGGGTGCACCAGTCCCACCGGACAAAATGGGGCGTGCGGAGGCGGTGATAGGTGATGGCAATCCCTGCAGCCTGGAACAGCTGATTGGTGGTATTCTTTTTATATATATATAAAAAAGCATGGTCAATGGTGAGGGATGCCAGGAGCTGCATTGCAACCATGGGATCCTCAACCTACTAAAAGATATTAAGTTGCCTCTTTGAAACAAGCCATTGATCCATCTACTACAACTCTACCTGTCTTAACTGTTCAAGTATTCAGGCAGAAGAATTTTACATCAACACTTTCCTGATCTTTAGAATACAGTATTGCAGGCTAATTCTGCCCACAGCCAGGAGTTCAATTCTGATTGGCTCAAGGCTGACTCAGTCTTCCATCCTTCCGAGGTTAGTAAAATGATGACCCAGATTGTTTGGGGCAGTATGCTGACTCTGTGAACCACTTAGAGAGGGCTGTAAAGCACTATGAGGTGGTATATAAGTCTAAGTGCTATTGTTATTCTGCATGCAGACAGTAGAAACTGACACGGTGTTATAGCCTCTCATGTGTAATATAAACAAGATCTTTCAAGAACTACAATATGATTTATGGATGCTTCAAAGATGGAATCCATATGGCAAAATGCCATTTTCCCTTCTGAGGAAATGATAAGGGTTTGAGATTTATGAAAATAACTGGGAATTTGCAACCAGGAAACTCCACAAAAAAAATATTTCCCTGCAGTCACCATAGCTGCATAGTGATATCTGGGAATTACTTTGGAAGACAGGAGGAAGAGCTTCAGCTTAGACAATGGTCTGATAAATGAAATTTGAGTGTGAAAGAGGGGTAGGTGTGTGTGTGGGGGGGGGGAAATCTCATTTAAAAGCCTGACAATCTTGAAAGTCCTAAGGAGGAGAATAAAAGGGAGGGGAGAGACTAGGTCTTTTCAATAACAGAATATGTTTCCTTCAATTAGAACTACTTTTATATTACTTTATTGGAACTTAGATTGCTTTGCAAGAATATGAAATATAGTTTGTTACATCAAAATAGAGCAAAACCTGTTACTAAATCACAAGGCACAAAAAGAGAAGACTCATTTCCTTGCTCTAATGTTTGTCTACTGAAAACTAAGTCCTGTTGTGTTAAAAAAATGTTTCCGTTTAGGAATGTGAAAGAAATTTGTTTGGTTTATGTTTCAAAGTGAATCTATCAATCTAAAAACTTTCAAACTAATGTGAGAACCAAATTCAGCTCTCTGAAAATTATATTTCCCCAAAGGGTATATATTAGGAAAAAGTCTGCCAAAAATGCATGCTCCTGAAAAATAATAGACTCAAAAGGATCATATTAGAGGAAACGGACTCTAATATTTCTGTCCTGAGTTCTAACAAATGCTGAAGGTTCTGCCTGGGACATTTGTTCACTTTACAAGCATGGATAGGATAGAGCAGAATCTTTGACTACTTGGGGAACTGCTCAGTGTTTGAACTCCCCTAAATAGAGTCTATTCCCAGCCTTGCAATTCTAACAGTAAGATTGGACAATAAGAGAGAAGAGTGGAAAGGTGACATAGAGGACACTACTATTATGTGTGCCTCTGTTCTTTGTGTGTGTGTGTGTGCACGCCTTCAAGACAGTTTTGACTCCTGGAGACTGTTGGACAGGTCCCTTCACTTTTCTTAGCAAGATTTTCAAAGTGCCATTGCCTTCTTCCTAGGACTGAGAGTGAGTGAGCAATGACCCAGGAATGAGTGCAGAGAAGAACAACCAAGATGATTAGGGAACTGGAGGCTAAAACATATAAAGAATGGTTGCAGGAATTGGGTATGTCTAGTTTTTAATGAAAAGAAGGACTAGAGGAGTACATGATAGCAGTCTTCCAATATTTAAGGGGTTACCATAAAGAAGAGGAAGTCAACCTATTCTCCAAAGCACCTGAAGGTAGGACAAGAAGCAATGGATGGAAATTAATCAAGGAGAGAAGCAACCTAGAACTAAGAAAAAATTTCCTGACAGTGAGAAAATTAATCAGTGGAACAATCTGCTTCCAGAAGTTGTGAATGCTCCAACACTGGAAGTTTTTAAGAAGAGATTGGACGACCATTTGTCTGAAATGGTATAGGGTTTCTGTCTTAACTATTCTTAATTGAGCAAGAGATTGGAGTAGAAGACCGCCGAGGTCCCTTCCAATTATGTTATTCTGTTATACTCTGTCATTAACTAGCTTCATGCCTAGGGTAGGATGAGGACTCCCAATTTCTAACCTGCTATCTTAACCACTATCGAACTCTGTTCCTGAGACGTGTTTAGAGACTCAACCAAGGCAAAAAGTGTAAACAGGACTGATGACTTCTACAGTGTTCTCAGATCATTAACGAAAGGAGTTGCATGAAACTGAATTTAATTAGGTAGGCAGAGCTTTGGAGAACTTTGAAGGGAGTTATTTGACTTGGAGATAATCAGATTAAATCCTATCAAACTAGTTGATTTGCCAAGTGGCTTAGTGCTTTGAGTTGCTAGATTGGACCAGTCACTTACCTGGCTGATTACTGCTTTCTGCACAGGTACAGAAATCATTTGTGTCAAAGTAAACGAGCCAGTGAAGCTGAGTCAGCCAAGTTGTGATGCTTCAGTGAAATGCTGACTTAACATACAATAGGTCTAGTCCTTAGTTTTATGCAGAATCTATTTACTTTGGTATCAATTGATGCATAAGTATGTAGTTGGGAGGAACTGATTCAGTCTGCCCTTGTGGTCATGCAAGATCAGTACTATAGATCACTTTTTTAATCTTTGTGGCTTTGAATTTATTGGATTTATAGTTTTACTGGATTGTTGTACACTTTCTGTGAGGTGGGCAGCCATATACATTTGATTAATAAATAAAATAAATAATGCACTCAAAGGGAAAGTCATTGCAGGTTAGTTTCTACCTGACTTGGAGACTAACTTTCTAGAGGTTTTTAGTGATAATGAGGCTTCACTCTGCTTTACAGTTGGCTGGGTGTGTGATGTCTTTCCTATTTGTTTTCTTGTTTGATTACACTATTTACAGACTATTCCAATCTATAAAATTCAGAGCATAATACATGAGCAAACCAATACAAATGACCATGTCTATATCTAAAAACCAAGAGCTCAAGAATAGAATTAATGCAATCACAGAAATAATGCTTTGGTTTCTCTTCAGGAAAAAATGCAAAGTCCACCTTTGGAGAACTCAGATAGGGGCAGTGTGTCTGTCCTGGCTCTTTTGGATTTCTCAGACACTTTTGATACCACCTGGAGATTGAGAGTGCAGGACACTTTTCTTATGGTTTTGGCTACCCTGCAATTCACCCACGTAACACCTCTGTTCTGTGAGATGCACTGGCTTCCAGTTACTTTCTATTATACAATTCAAGGTGCTTATTATCACATCGCACAGGGCCAAGTTACTTTCAGGACTGCCCTTCCCTGAGGGTATCTGCCCACCCTACTAGGTTAGATAAGGTGGGCTTGCTCCAGATCCTCTCCCTTTAAAAGTTGCTATTTAATGGGACCTCAGAGGCAAGTCTTCTCAGTGGCTGCCCCAGCCCTTTGGAACAATCTCCTACCAGAGATCTGAGATATACATGTCCATTTAGCCTTCCAGAGGACTTTGAAGACCTGGCCTTCCCCCAGACTCTGGGCTAGGATGAGGGTTGATCTGCCAAGATGATTGCTTTGGTACCTGGGGGAAAGGTTATTTTTATTTTTAACTATGTTTTTTTATGAATTGTTGCCTAGAGTCCTCATATGAGATAGGCAGCCATATAAGTTCTGTAAATCAATCAATAAATAGTTGTGTGCCAAAACACTCTAGGGCCCAAATCTTATTGATATAAAAGAGTTTTAAAGAACTTCCTGAACATAAAGAAAATAGGGCCCATTCATATTTCTAAGAAGAGTGCTTCACAAAGTGAGTGAAGATATGTTTTGTCCAATCCACCACTTAAGCTGTTTTCTGTACAGTGTCTGGAAATCTATTTGAACAAAAGATGGCTTGTCAAAAGTTTCAACAGATAAGAAAATTAAACAAATTTTAAGGATACAGAATTTTTGGTCAACGAAAAGCTTCACTTCTGGAAATCCAAAAAAGTAGCAATTTGATTCTCGAAAGTAGGGTAACCAAACAAGGACTTTTTCACAAGAGATTTTGTGAATTAGCAACCAATATCCCTGCTTTGATCTTTACTTTTGCTGAAACTATCTGATTTCAAGTGCTGTGATCTTAAAAGGAGAATGGGATGCAAGGCTTTTTATAAAAGAAAATCCCCATAAGGTAAAGCATTGAGACTTATTGCTGGCTAAAGTGGGAGAGTGTTACTTACTTAAACTGTTTTTTCTGACTTAATAAGAATTTTTCATTTGCACAAGCCATTTTAAAATATTGTCTGTAGACAAATGGTCATTCTGAATAATAGGCCTGCACATAGTAAATGTCAGCTCTTTAAATCACAGAGGATCTAGGAACCAGAGGAGAGAATGCTTCATAACCATTTAAACTTCACCCTCCCATTTATTATATAGGTGTTTATAAATCTCTTAAGGGAACTCTTGGCCTTCTGGGAAACCTAAAATAGCACTCTTGTTTGTCAGAGAGGCTTGTTAATATGCTACTGCAGGGCAGTTCTTTTACACAGTGACTCCATTTGGTGTTAGAGTTGGCTGTGAAGGTTGTTTCCTTCAAAATGGCAGCTTCTTTTTACATCACTTGCAGACTCTTTGCTTCTGGAATGGAACTAACAGAGTGCAGTTTCAGATCCCTCCGTTCTTTCTTTCCTTCCTTCCCTCCCTCTCTCCCTCCTTCCTTCCTCTTGATATTTGAAGGATCACATCACACCTCCTTTCAACTGCTGGAAGGAGAAATAAGGAACATCTTCAAGCATGCCACTGAAAAATGTCTTACTCTTTCTTATCTGTCTTGGTTAGGATGAATACTTGGCATTAAGTAGAGAAAAGAAGAGAATCCATCAGTAGGTAATAACTGACCTTAAGAAAAGATTTCAAAGTTCATGGCAATTAAACCTGAATGTGAGCAAAAGCCACAAGGGAGATTACCAATATATTTGCTACACACAACCTGTGATAGCAATTTCAGGCAGCGCAATGGAAATTTCCTGCACATTGTTCCTATTTTATTTTTTTAAGTGATATATGGTATATGTATTTTCATATATACAAATGCGCGCACGCACATGCACACACACCAAGGCAGAGAGACAGTATTCCTCTATCTTCCAAACTGGTCTCAGGAAATTGTTCAATATGAATAATTACAGTTGAAAAG
The DNA here is from genome assembly GCA_032468155.1 of Oxyrhabdium leporinum. NCBI lineage: Eukaryota > Metazoa > Chordata > Lepidosauria > Squamata > Cyclocoridae > Oxyrhabdium > Oxyrhabdium leporinum. The sequence goes on along the minus strand of JANHFL010006839.1, from coordinate 64,153 downwards.
AAACCTATGAGCAAATTAAATTTCAGAAGGAATTGTGTCACACATTTGTGCTGTAAATCAGATGTTGGTTTCTACTTCAGTGAGATCATTATGAAATTTTCAATAAAGTTGTTTCTTGTCTCCAGTATAAATGTTGCAGAAGGGGAGGGATTTAAAGTTAATGCCCTCTGGGGTCATTAGAAATATTTCTCTGACCTTTAGATCAGGGTTCTATCTCATGGAGCTCTTTCTATCGTCATTATAATACTGGCATGTTAAGTATCTAATGAGGCAACTAAAAAAAGAGCCATTCCAAGCCAGTGGATAAAACGTGTTCAAAGAAGTGGCTGTATTTTCTACTTTGTAGTAAATGCATCCACATGCACACTGACTCCATAAAGACTAATGAATCTATAATAATATAAGCTATTGTGATCTACAATCCATTTCCTCAGATGCCCTATAGTTTACACAAATGTGTGCCCCAATACACATCTTAGTTTTCATGACATCCACAAGACAGTTATCTTTTATGAATTAGAAGATGGATGCTATCTCTAAATAGCATCCCAAAAAGAGTGGATCAAATCTAGTTCTGCAGATAGGATTTCCCTTCATCTACCACACAAACCTTGTTACTGTCTGCAAATTTTAAAGGGTCAGAATATACTACAAAGAGGAACATGCTGATGCAAGTAATTCTACTTGGATTTTGTAGTGCTAAGCGATGCTAAGGTCCATTACAGTGAAATGTCCAGGGCACATAATTATTTTATTTATTTATTTATTTATTTTTACATTTATATACCGCCCCATTCCGAAGACTCGGGGCGGTTTACAACTT
>JANHFL010006839.1:34496-54057 GCA_032468155.1 Oxyrhabdium leporinum | reverse complement strand
TTTGAACCGCTAGATTGAATCAGCAGAAGTGGCCTGCAGTTCAACACTCTAACCACTGCGCCACCTAGGCTCTTGGGGCAGGCATGCACCGTGTCCCACATAGAAGAGGAGTGGGTCCTGTATTTTGATTCCACAATGCTGCTTTCGTCTGCTTGTCTGTCTTACTTCTCCACATGGATGTCCCTGGTATTGCATTAAATAGTGCCGTGATCCATGTTTAAATGAGGCAATACTGATCACTATTATTGCAATTCGTAAGAGTTCATCCCTCATTTAACCAATAAGGACCACCATTGAAGAAAGAGTGACATTAGTGGGTTGAATGCCAATTGCTTCTAGATTAAAATATTTAATATATAATATAGCCTTCCCCAGTTCTCTCCTCATGTTTTTTTCTGGGAGAAATCTGGGAGATGTTATCAGAAACCATCAGGTTGGAGAAGGCGAGCATGTTACAGGACAGTTTCTTGGCATCCTAAAGAATTCAGGAATGTTGATTGGATGAAGATTGGTTGCCCCACCAATAGAATCATGCTAATTTGTCTTTAGAAATACTAATATAAAGTTTTAGTTGGCAAAATTCTGTCCTCCAGGGTTCTGGGACAGATGCATGGCTGACAGATCATTTACTTTTGAACTGCTAATTCATTGGCTATCTTTTTAAATAGGCTGGGCTTAGAGATAATTTAAATATTTTAATGAATAATAACCTTTTAACTACTCATCAAGTGGTTTTATTTTGTTTTCTTTTTTGTCAACTACTTGATAAAGTCTGGCTGATACAAACAGGCAATATTCAATGAGGTGCAAGGTTACAGATATTACAGCTTCTGCACTGAAAACTGGCCCAGAGAAACAAGCAAAGACATATTGCTTCTATTGTGTATGTCACCCCATAAATGCAGAAATAATCATTACTGTTGAATTATTATAACCAATAGGCAAAATATATTTGCTACACAGAAATGTGTTTACAAAGTTCATTCATTTAAGATGAGATCCAAAAAAAATGTTTCCTATTGTCCTGCACAAAAGAGGAAAAGAAAATATTTAACAGAAGAAGTGAAATACTCACAGAATGAGAGCATTCTAAAGAAGTTCATCTTAAAACATGTTGGATCTTCTAAAAACAAAGACACAATCCTACAACTTCAAGTATATTCCAATTTGATTTAGGAGCGTAGACATTGATGAAGTTTCTCATTTCTGTATTGTGTTCTATTTCTGCTTTGTATATTGGCAGATGACGTCAGAAACATTTTGAACCTTTGTGTGTTCAAAATACAATGTATGTGATGGATAAAATAGTTGCCAATCTTTTTAGCCAGTTGGTGAAGAACGAAGAATAAAAAGTGCTAAGGGGGGGGGGGGGGAATCTACCCTGAAGGAAATTTCCTCCATTAAGTTTTGCATTCTGTGACCATTAACAGTAAGAAAAAGCTTATTGCCTTCTTTCTCAATAACAAATTGAAAATTCTTCCTGATAAACCTTCCCCACATTGTGAATTTTCAGATCTGTCACATATGATAGAAATATGGTAATAGGTTTTGCATACCTGTCTTCTTAAGTGACAGATGCATTTTGTTGGCAATTGAGATCCTCAGTTTTCTTTCAGCTAAGATATGTTACTACATCTTATATGCCTTTTATGTGGGAAACTTGGTTGCCGCTCTTCACTGCTACTTTAGTCCATTGCCTTACTGTTTTTATCCCAGTTTACAGACAGCCAGTAGAAAATAAAGTACAATTTGTTTAACGATGTTTGCTTCGTGCCAAATAAAAATGCAGATTTTTTTTTAAAAATGAAGACCAATTATTGTGTTTATAGAATGTGGTTAGTCTGCAAAAGGTTTTATTTCATATGATATAAGTAATCAACACCCTTAGAAGTTAAGCTATCTTTTATTAGCAGTCCAGTTATTTTTTGCAAGATCTGATGGAAATATTCTTTATTAAGCCAAATCAATATTTGTTCTGATTAATGTAATGCTTTGTATTTTCCCCCAAAATAAAATATATAGAATTTCTGCAAACTGGAAAGCATTTAAAGTCTTCAAAATTTTTCTATGGCATTGTGCTTGATGATCTAAGTTGAATCAGATTTGATTTTAAGATATTTTAGGTTGACTACTTCATGCAAATTGAAGATACATTCAGGGGGCAATTAACATACAACATAGCAATAGCATTTAGACTTATATACTGCTCCATAGTGCTTTACAGCGCTTTCTGGAAAGTTTACAATGTCAGAATATTGCCCTCAACAATCAGGGTCCTCGTTTTACCAGCCTTGGAAGGATGGAAGGCTGAGTCAGCCTTGAGCCCCATCAGGAGAGTTTGCTTGCAATACTGCACTCTAACCACTACACCACCAGCGCTCCTTAACATATTAAGATAAAGGAAAAGGTATAGGATCAGTCATATAAGATGCAGCAATGCTGGGCAGAATTGACAATGAGAGCATTCCAGAGATACAATTTGAAATTATTTGGGCTCTTTTGAAGCAGACTGTTTATCTCAATTTAGGGCTACTAGTTGCTCTAGGGGCATAGCATATGCAACTAGCACTGGCCTAAATTAGATTTCCAAAAGCCTTGTGTAGTGACAAAATTAATCTACATTCCAAAGCAAACAGAACTTGGTAGATCTAGGCTTGTTAGGATTTCCAAGGTTAAGCTCAAACTGAACTTGAAAGTTTTCTGGCAGCCAGAAGCAACACTAGGGCCCGGATAATGGTTGCACCTAAGTTTTGCCCTTGTTGAAGTTCATCGTCCCATTTCTTAAATACCCAATTGACATTTCAATTAAGGTATGACTTGCTTGCACTCTGCAATGGAATTCCAACCTAACTAGAAAATGAAAATAAATAAAAGATAAAAGATGAATAAAATAACTGTACCCCACAGTACATTTTTTAGTTTTTAAGAATAAACCCCTTGCTTCATTCTAGTATAACATTTCAAGTTTCTATAGTGTCACTTGCTCTGACTGAGTATAATGATGTAAAACCCAACAAGTTCTGAAGTTAATCAGAACTGCTATGTTACCTTGTACAGATTTGTCCTACTTGGGAACCTGAGAGGAGAAATGTAATTTTTTACTTAAAGAAGTGGAAGGAAAAGCTCTAGAACTTAAACCCAGAAAAAGATTCTTATACAGTGACTGATTTTTCTTTCCTTTTGTAGATGGATGCTCTGCAAATATATGACTTCTGTCTTAACTACAACAAAGCAAATTATTTAGCTATGTCATGTCTATAAGCCTCTGCTCTAACCAAAATGTATAACTGTTAACTGTTTAGAAAGATAAGATTTATTGTATGAAACCAAACAGTCATCTGTGGTAAGCCAGAAGAAATGGCTTATGCCTTGCTAAAGATGCGGTGGTGCAATGGTTAGAATGCAGTACTGCAGGCTACTTCTGCTGGTCACTGGCTGCCAGCAGTTTGGCAGTTCGAGTCTCACCGGCTCAAGGTTGACTCAGCCTTTCATCCTTCCAAGGTAGGTTAAAATAAGGACCCAGGTAGTTGGGGGCAATATGCTGATTCTGTACACCACTTAGAGAGGGCTGTAAAGCACTGTGAAGTGGTATATAAGTCTAAGTGCTATTGATATTGATATCTCATTGGGGAGATTTTCAGAATAATGCTGAATAGAACAAGCAATATGTTTTTATTTCCAATTATTGTCATCCAGTCTGATAATTTTGTTTTTCTTCCCAAAAGCAATTGTGTTGAAATCCTTGCATTTCTACTACAGTAGTTACAATTTGAGTGAGAGATGCATGTGAATGTTGTATTACTTATTAAATAAACTTCTGTCCAGCAATACAGGTAGTCTTCAACTTATGATGGACCCCGCCAAAAGGTACTTACAACCCAGTTCCAATGTTCCAACAGCCACACAAGCACTCCGCATTTGGCAACCAGCTTCCATTTGCAGCTTTTTAATGTCCCACAGTCACATGACCTGATCATGATTATTTCCTGTTTTTGGCAAAAACACACCATAGTGAACAATGGGTTCACTTAATGATCACAGTTTTCCAATATGGTCACACTTTGAGGTGTACCTGCATGCAGCCTTTATACTGCTGCATTTAACTCTTGTTAAATCCAAGGAAAATATCAAGGATGAAGTCCTCAAATTATTTGTTTTTTAGCTCAGCAAATCTGGATGTGGAAGATAATGGAAATACGAAACAAAATATACTATCCTTCAACTATTTTGCAATACTCAAAAAGCACCACCTAAGGAAAGTCTCAAGCAATTCTCAAGTCTCCTGAGAAGGATTTAAAAAAACAGATCCCTCTTTCAGAAGGAGCAGAGGAAAACCAGGAAAAATGAAATGCGGCTTCAGCATAGAATCAAATATAATGAAATTGTCATTTTTTAAAATATTCTATGTTTGTAGATCATGCTTCTTTTTTGTTACCAGCTTTCCACTCTAAAATTTTGGAATAGCCTCTGTAAAGCAATTAAAATGACAGATTTGACACTGACTCTGAGGAAAACCAACTTATGTTGTTGTTGCTCCTCAAAGATTTATTGAAACAAATTAAATCTAATCCTACCGATAGCAGTGGACTTCAGTTTACTTACCAAAATTGTTATGTTTAATTCTTCTCCTCCCCAGAACAGCATTTAAACTATAAAAATACTATAGATCATCTCAAAGGCAGTCCTGTTTTCTGGAAATCTTTCAAAAGAGCCATGCTATCTCCAATGATAAAATGACAGAAGTATATAAAGAGATTAATTTCTCAATGTTTTCCTTTTAGGAGAGAAACTGTGAGCCTAGTTTCTTTCTTTTTCAGTAAAAACTTTATCTATGCTTATAGTCAACTTTCCCTGCCTTTTTCTTACTCCTGACCCTGCTTTTCATTGGCTTCATGTTTTGGAGAAAGGTGAAAAGTAGGAATAAAGCAAAAAATATCTAAGCCTTAAATGCAGATATGATCCACTGGAATGAATGAATGAATGAATGAATGAATGAGACTGTTTAGTCATTGGATAATGTGTCTCATTGATTTTCATGAGGTTACTTGCAGGTCCATCTATCCTGTGAGATGCAGAAGGAGAAGCATATTCAGAGTTCTGTTCTTCAGGGAGTGTCATTTGGTGGGTCCCTGTAGGACAGCTTTTTCCGTTGTGGCACTCACCCTCTGAAATATCATTCCCTTAGAAATTAGATTTGCATCAACCTTGCTGACTTTCTATAAAGCCTGAAAAATCTAGATTTGTTACTGAGCGTAGGAGCAGGAGTATGTAGTTGAATCTTGATTATGGTAATAGTGTTGGTTGGATATTTTTTTTCCTTATGTCCTATATTTGTTATTGTAATGCTTTTGTCTTGTTTTTATTCTCTGTTAGCTGCCCAGAATCATGTGTTTGAAATAGGTGGCCATATAAATTGAATGAATGAATGAAGTTGGTATTGATGAAATATGAGAAAGCTATAGAACATTCTCCCATCATCCCATTAGAAAAAAAAGTTTAACATTATTCTAATAACTGTCAACGCAGACATTTATAAAAATATGAAACCCTCTCCTGTTGTAATTCAGTTTAGTGATTCTTTCATGTAGCTTCTTTTGCCTTTAATGAGCTAAAGTCTATTCATCATGTTTCCTGCTGCAGCAGGATGGGTTCCAAATTGTGGGCACAAAAGAGCTTATTGAACAAGCCAAAATGTAATGCTGAATACAGAAGTCCATGGATTGAAAAGTCCTCGGCAAAAGTCTGTGGAGATCTTCATGAACTAGCAGAGATAAAATCAACCTGTACAGAATATGTAATGGTATGTGGGGAAGACCTTGGGAGACAAGAAGAAGAGATACTACCTAAGGATAACACCAGCATAGCCTGCAGTTCGATAATGGATAAGGGCAAAAGATTTAGAATGGACCCTCCCTAGTTTCCCAAGCTGCAGTGGAGAGAGTGGGACAACTGTACTTTCAAACTTGCAAGATTCTGTTATTGTAGCTTTATAATAAAGTAGAATCACTTTATTTGATCATGTTTCCTATCAGGTCTATCTGGTAAGTGTCTATGGATATTTTCAGTCATCCAGGTCATGGTTGTCCCAAAGGTGTTTTTTTCAAAAGGCAATTGGACTTTTTTTCCCTTGAAGACATTTCACTTCTCATCCTAGAAGCTTCTGCTTCAAGCACCTTTAGGTCCACTTTGTAGGGTTGACAAAATATCAGAATTAGCCAGGTATTTCAGATAACAGAGCTCATCTTTTTCTCCAAAACTAAAAATCTGGCTGAAAATAGAAATAATTATATTCAGAATGTAGGTTGCATTGGTTAAAGGTGTATGGTCACTCCCCGTTTTGCAAAATGTATGAATATGGTATTCTTGAAAGGGTCAAGTTATTAACTTTTGCAAAGCATTTTCAATTAATATTTTGTTAGCACTACTGACTTATCTGTTATTTAAAGAAAAACTTGTTATGTCATTTTAGATTTTAAACATAGGACTGCATACATCCTACCAACTGACACTGGTGGAAGTATTTCTATTAGCTTTTAACTGAAACAATATTAATGTTGTTAGTATTAATTGAAAATATGGAATCTCCTAGAAGACATGTGCATTGTATTTTGATAGTGTACTATTTATGGAATTATATGATGTTTAAGGCCATCCATTTATCTCATCCCATGGGGGAGTGGTAAAAACATGAGGGTGATGCTGACTACGATGATTGGCAAAATTTGATTTAAATTTCATAATATTTATTATGCTGTATCTTCCTCATTTCTTTCTGAAATAATACACTTAAGAGTTGGCTTTGATTCTGTGTCTTCATGGACATGGACATATTATTTTTAAAAAAAAAAATAACGCTGAAGTAATTTCTCTTTGCCTTCAGGACACCTGAAAATTTGAATTGTTATGCTATATTAAAGAAAAATAGCAATCTTTCTGAAATAATACACTTAGAGTTGGCTTTGATTCTGTGTCTTCATGGACATGGACATATTATTTTTAAGAAACAATGCTGAAGTTTTCTTTGCCTTCAGGATACCTGAAAATTTGAATTTTTATGCTATATTAAAGAAAAATAGCAACAGCACTTCGACTTATATACCACTTTATAGTGCTTTACAGCCCTCTCTAAGTGGTTTGCAGAGTCACTATATTGCCCCCAACAATCTGGGTCCTCATTTTACCCACCTTGGAAGGATGGAAGGCTGTCAATCTCGAGCCTGGTGAGATTTGAACTGCCAAATTGCAGGCAGCCAATAGTCAGCAGAAGTGGCCTGCAGGACTGCACTCTAACCACTGTGCTACTGAGGCTCTAAACCTGACATTTAATGAAGAAGTGGGCTAGAAGAAACTAAAGATAAGAAAAATCACTTAGCAATATTACAGCTCTATCTATCCCTAAAAGTTACTACTTGAACCTGACTTTTTTGTCATTAGGAGGGCACTCTCAGTGGGTCTTAGTGGTGGTAATGGGACACCCAGATGGAGGCAATGGATAGAGATCACTGCAACTGGTGCTAAGGTCCTTCAAATTAATTAGGGTTTGAAAGGTTTAATGGAAATTAATGTTCTTATTTTCGCATCCAAGACTGAATAGGTTTATTATCTGTTAGGTACTAGGCAGACTTTGAAATCCCCAATAATGAAGATTAAGAATTAAATGAAGCTTGGTTCCTGGTGACTTCATAGCAATTCCATCTACTTTTCTTGGAATTAATATAGAAGTAGCCTCCCAGTGGCTTCCACAGGATTACTTTATCAATTTTCTATCTGCCCTAAGCCTGAGATACACCAGAAGTCTCCCATCCAATAATCCAAAAACACATGTTCCATCTAAGCCCTTACAAGGTCAGACAGTTCATCCATGAATTCTTACACTTATGGTAACAAAACATCACTGGAATTTTATATGATTGTTAATCTCACAAGATTTTGGTAATTTCACCAGAGTTTTTCCAAAAATAACCAAGATCATACATAAGAGCCTGTATGAATTCTGGGAGATCATGTGAAAAGATAAATACCTCAGTTTTTCAAAAGAATCTTATTCTCATTCACGTTTTTCAAAAACATAATCTTATTGTAATTGCTTCTTAAGTCTTATGAAGTATAATCAATTATATTTGACTATGATTGCTCCAATTGACAGAATAGCTGTATAAAAATTAGAATAATAAATAAGATAATCAAATGTACTTGAAGAGGATCAAGTTCAAGTTTATTTATAATCAGATAAACTTGAAGAGGAACTTTAACCAATTACTGATGTGCCCATATTTGGGTGCTTGAGAAATACATGGATGGATAAAATCAACTGCTGCTTTAGGAATATTTATTTATGTATTTATATTTCATATTTTTTAAATCACACATTTCCCTTGGATATAAATTCCAAGAGTTTTAAGTTAAATGTTATGGCTTGTCTTTAGGCCAAGTTAGATTTGGGAATCACCTTTCAAAATAATGTTTGGAACAGGACATTTTTAACAAACTGTCCTTCTTACCTTTTAAAATAGTCTTGAAATCTTAAAATAGTCTAGCCTATATACTTGGGCATTCGGTAGCCTCCCATTCAAGTACTAACCAGGCCTGACTCTGTCCAGCTTTTTCCAATGTCAGTTAACTTGTCCGCTTGATTGTCCAATGGATCATCAAGCGAATCAATCCAGTGTTCTCTTCTGAGTACAAATGACCAGCTTCAAATTCCTATTTGGACACATTCCAACTATCTCGAAAGGCTCTGTTGCTGAGAAAGGTAGAAGGAAAAAGTAGAAGAGGATGACTAACAGGGACTCAATTACAGTGGTGATGAGTGTGCCATTGGGAGACTTGAAAAAACAAGTAAGGCATAGATCAGCATGGAGAAAATCTGTCTGCATGGTTGCTAGGAGTAAAAAAATGACTATATGGCACTTAATCAACCAAACAGTTGGTTTCCCTGCTAAAATTTTCATTCGAATCAATAATTTAACAGAATAACAGAATTGGAAGGGACAATGAAGGTCTTCTAGTCTAACCCCTTGCTCAAGCAGGAAGCTCTATACCATTTCAGGCAATTGGTCATCCAATCTCATTTTAAAAACCTCCAGTGTTGGGGGTTTAAATAATAAATTTGAAATCATTAATTTAAACTTTAGCTGGGAACCCTGGCCTAAATGTTGCTTCCTTAGCATCCTCTGAAAAAAGAAGTAGCTTGAGAATTATTTTCAAACTTCTCCTTCAGTATTGCTTGCCCTTAGAATATTTGATCTCCATAACATTCCAAGTTTTTTTTTTTATTATTATTGGCTTAGGACTCAATTAAATATTTGGCACCTTTCAGATCTAAGTTACATTTTTGTAGTTTTAAAATGATCATTAAAAAAGTTTTCAGAGGTAACACTGTCCTTGATATCACTGCAATCTTTCCCCTGTATTTGCAAAGTAGAATATTTCTGTTGGCAGGGAACTCTATCTTGAGCTTTCCTTCGTGGTTTCAGATCTCTTTGCTTCTTCCTGAAGTTTATTATTGATCATCGCATAGTCAGCCAGATGTTCAGACTGTGTTTGGCACTTTTGTCTACCTATCGAGTCCTTACCAAGGACCTGGGATAAGCAAATCTGGATGTTGGACGGTGTTACAGATATCGTAACAGAATGGAAGCTGTTCCAAGTAAAGCCGCCGCCTGCAATTGACTGATGGGAAATTTGTCAATGCCTATGGTGTTCAAATGATGCTCCAGTTATTTTTTGATTATTATTATCATTGTTGTTGTTGTTGTTATTAATCGCACAGTCAGCCAGATGTTGAGACTGTGTCTGGCATTTTTGTCTACCTATTAAGTCCTTACCAAGGACTTGGGACAGGCAACAACAACAACAACAACAACAACAATCATCATCATCATCATCATCATCATCATAATCATCATCATAATAATCATAATATTAATCATCATAATCATAATCATGACAACGACAACGACAACGACAACGACAACAACGACAACAATGACAACAACAACAACAATAATAATAATAATAGTTGATGTTGTTGTTGTTATTACTTTTGTTGTTATTGTAACATTGTACCTTGTTGCAATTCCACCATTCTACCCGATGGATTTAAACAATGAATTTGCTATTCCACTAGTGGCAGTGAAAGCATTTGTAGGAGATGGTAAAAGAATTCCACACAACCAGGGTCTCAAGTGAAATGTAACGTACAAAAAAGAAAATAAACTGTTTTATATTGATTGGTTAACACTGGCATTCAACATTTATTATTATGCCACTGCAATTATGACCACAGGTTTTAAAGGTGTTAATGTATTTTGATTTATTTCTATGGCTTTCTTTGTTTGGATTGCTTTTTAAAATGTACACAGCGTTCTTTCATGTTCTACAATGCCTGGAGGAATAATGGCCTGACAAGTGGTCTAGAAATATTTCAACTAATTTTCTAACTAATATGTTAGATCATGGGAGGAGAAGAGGTTGTCCACTGAATTCAATCTTATCTAAATAATCTTGAGATGCCTCAGGTAAGTTTCTAATTCCATGCACCTAAAACGAGAATTATTCACCTGTGAAAGACAAGAAGCACATATTTTACGGCATTACCTTAATTAATAGCTAATATGCAGCCCTTTGTAATTGGATATGGGCTTCTTTCTTCCTCCTTAGGTCTTCAGGGGACATTTGAGCTGTGTCTTTATAGAAGTTTTACATAACAGGGGATACCTGTTCTATTTGTCATTCAATCTGTTTGTCTTTCTGTCTGTCTGTCTTTGCTTTCCCTTCTTTCATCCCTCTCTAAAAGTCCTCTGTCAAATTTATGACATGTGCTAGGTTTATTTCATGGCCTTTTTTTTTTAGCATAGGTTGCAGCTGTTAATGAAAATGTTAACCTATCTTCTGGAATGGTAACATTTATAAGTCATAGTATTTTTGCTTCTCTGTGCTGCACTTTTAACATATACAACATTCATCCACATACCCTATCCTTGACTTTACAAGTTACAATTTTTTGAAAGACAGAAATAATTTTACATTTACCAAAAAAGGAATGGTAAAAATGAAATTGATTGCCCTTGTCTTTCTACAAGGCAATAAGGAGGGAAAACAATTGTGTTTCCTCTTTGTATACCACCTGGGCCAGAACAGAAACTACGTACTATGTTTGCTACTAGTGAAGCATACATGCTTTATACATGTGGAGCTCAAACATTTAAACAGCAGTGTTTCCTCATTCCATATTAACTGTGAAAATTTTGGCCCCAACTCAACGGAGGTGGAGTACAACAGTTAAAGGAATACAACCTAAAACATAATTTACTAGCCTAGACCAACGTGGGTTGAGTAGTTATGGTTCAGATTATCTTTTAATAACATTTTGAATGGAATTGAATATTTCATTTAGCCAAGAATGATTATACACACAAGGAATTTCTTGGTTGCAGAAGATCTCAGTGTACATGCAAAGACATAGAATGATAATTATAATCATCATCATCTTCATCATCATCACAACAAGAGGGGCTAGTAAACAAGTTAAGAAGGATAAATAATAATGCTACAGCCATCCTACATGGGTAAATATACATAAACATTAGACAGTGCTTAAGAGTAAGGTGTTCAGAAGAGTAATGGCGTGAGGGGAAAAACTGTCCCTGTGTCTAGTTGTTTTGATATGCAATGCCCTATAGCAGGGCTGTCAAACACCCAGGCCCAGTTTAGTGAACAGGAAAAAGTCACAATATGTCATAGGACACCGCTGTGACAATGAGAGTTTGACACCTCTGCCCTATAGCACCATCCCAAAGGGAGAAGGTGAAGCCTTTTACGTCCAGGATGTAAGGGGTCTGTAGATATATTTTCAGCCCTCCTTCTCACCTGCACAATATACAGATCTTCCATTGAAGGCAGGCTGGTTGCAATTGTTCTTTCTGCAATCTTAACTACCAGAGTCTGTACCTGTCCTGTTTGGTTACTGTATAGAAGTACAAATGAGAGACTCAATAATTCCACTCTAAAACTGTATCAGCAGCTCCTGGGGCAGTCTGAACTTCCTGAGTTGACACAGGAAGAACATTCTTTATTGTGCCTTTTTAATGATGGGTCTAATGTTAAGTGTCCATTTCAAATCTTGGTAGATTACAGTATAAAACCCCAAAATCTGAAGGACTCTATTGTTGATACTGATATTTTAGCTATAATAGTAAAAGAACATACAAACTAAAAATAAAAGAAAAATAGAAGAATAAAAGATGCAAGAAAGCAGAAAAAAAGAGAAAAGAATAAAGCCTTAAATAAGTTGGTTTCACTCCAGGGGTGGCCTGCTGGGGGTTCGTGGGGGTTTGGACGGACCCTTAGAGAAGATTCTGCAGTGTTTGCCAAACCCCCAAATCTCACTCCTGGCTGGCTCCACCCACCTTGCCCCTCCCGCCTCTCCCAGGAGTGCACAGAGGTTTGAGGAGGGAGAAAAAGAGCCTCCTGGAAGTCAGGAAGGCCAGAAACAGGCCCGTTTCCGGCTTCCAGAGAGCATCTGGAGCTGACGGGAGGCCATTTTCACCCTCCCAGAGGCTCAAGGAAAGCCTCCAGACCCTGGGGAGGGCAAAAAAAACAGGCCTCCCAGAAGTTCAGGAAGGCTAGAAACAAGCCCGTTTCAGCTTCCAGAGAGCATTCCAGAGGCAGGAGGAGGCCATTTTTCGCCCTCCCAGAGGCTCAAGGAAAGCGTCTGAGACCCGGAGAAGGTGAAAATGCCCCACCACCAACTAGGCCTTGCCCACCATGGCCACGCCCACCCAGCAATCAGGCAGCGAACCCATTGCTGAAGTTTTTGAATCCCAACCAGTGGGATTCCCAGTGTTTTTGAAACACTGCTGTTTAAATGTTTGAGCTCCACATGTATAAAGCATGTATGCTCCACCCGTTTCACTCTCATCATGGGTATAAACAGTTTCCTTATCTCTTCACTTCCTTTTCATTAACAGATATAAAACTCTTCATCCTATAACTCAACTCAACTTTAGGCAAGTACAATAAGCAACATCTTTTCCAAAACAGGTGTCAGCAAAAAGTTGAAACAGAGCTCTAAACATTAGTTAACAAATATAAAACTCATTATTTTATATTTCAGTTCTTAACTGTAAACAAATCCAATGCACATCTTTTTCAGCTCAAGTGTAAGCAAGTCCAGGAAGAACCACCCAAAATAACAGCATATTTGAACCCTGATAAAATAAGTCAACATTATGTTCCTTCTTTTTTAATGCAACAATATTGTTCCTTAATCCATTATAATAATTGTTGTCCCTTGTCTCAAATTTCTTCAAAACTTTAACAAACCTCTTTTGTTAAGTCCAAGAGGAAGAAATTATTCCAATTGCTTTCTTGAATTGGCTTTTTTATTTCCTTCTTAGTTTTTAAAGCCTCATTTGATATTTTTTTTGGATATTCAGTGACAAATTCTTATTCACTTTGTTCTCCAACATCATGTCAGATAACTTTTGTTCCAAAAGCTTTTCTGTAACAGCTTTTTCTGAGAACAGACTGTTCATAAGAACACATAACACAGCTGATGTTGTTGATTCAAGGTTCCAGTGTCACTCCTCAAAAATATCTCTGAACATCATTATAAGTTGATTATCTTGTTATGTCTTCAAAATTGATTATTTTTTCTTTCCCATGAAAATATATTTATACTTTAAAAATAATTTCAAAGTTTTAATATTCCAAATCAATTATTCCAACATTTTCTGAGTACTTTAAAACTTTCTTTAGCTCAAACTTTGTCATACATTTTGCTGCTTATTTTGAATTCTTAAAGCTTATAAAGATAATGTTTCTCTTCTCCTCTCCTCTCCTCTTTTCTTTTCTTCTTTACATTGATGATTGAACGCACTTAATTCTGGGTTTCTAGCCTTGTCAGTTTAAAGGTATCTGAGTTCTTTAAAACAGCTATTAGGCAGTTTCCAAAAGGAATTAGCAAAAGAAGTGCAAAATTAGCGTCCTTTAAAGGTTCTGACTGCAGATGGAGTAGGAATGGCAAATTTCCTCATCTCCCAGTTCTCCCACTCTTGCAATCTCCTTATGAGGATCAACTATATAGAGTACATAATATGGACAATCTCACATCCTCTCTTTCTCCAAAGGCAGTCAAAGGAGCTGATATACTTGTCAGCTCCTTGTTCTTAGTCACAATCATTCATTCCAGATTCCAGATTAACAGAGTTGGAAGGGACCTTGTAGGTCATCTAGTCCAACCCCCCACCCAGGCAGGAGACCCTACACCATTTCTAACAAATGGCAGTCCAATCTCTTCTTGAAAGCCTCAAGTGATGAAGCTCCTGCAATATCCGAAGGCAAGCTTTTTGTGGAGCTTTTTGCAATTTTTTTGTGGAGCCATCTTCAGTCTGTCATTTCTTCCCTAGAAGTCCAGTTATGCTTTATCTTATTGTGGGAATGCTGCCATAATCTTAGCATGTTGTGTATACCAGGTCTTCATCATGTTATACCATATATTTGATATTTTGGGACATAACATGCAATGTTAACACAGGAACTATGTTTGTTCACAGATATCAGCTGTATTGCAGGTTTGGGACATTGGTGGTTAGGAAGACTATGGTGATTGTGCTGCATAAAGCTTAAAAGAAACAAAAAGGTATTGGGGGAAGATGTCTTCTGTTGCTGCTACCACTAACATTAAGCTCTCCTCAAAGAATTCTTCTCTCTCACAAAAGACTGAATCCTTAAATGGAACGGTAAATTCAGTAGAACCATTTCTGTTATAGCTTGAGTTACCGGAGAGCAAGTAGTGGGAAAGAAAAAAAAATGTCTCTGCTTCAACCATATCAAAATGATGGCTGACCAATCTGAGACTAAAAAAGTAAAGGTAAAGATTTAACTTGTCCGACTCTAGGAGGCAATGCTCATCTCTGTCTCTGAGCTGAGGGAGCCAGCATTGTCCTAATACATTTCTGCGATCATGACTGAACACGAAGGTGCACAAGGTACTATTACCTTCCCACCAAAGTGGTACCTATTTATCCACTCGCAATTGCATGCTTTCGAACTGCTAGGTGGGCAGCAGGACTAATGAAATATAGACTCATGAAATATAACATGGACTTAGAGCCTGGATCCTTCAAATCATTCTTTGCTACAGCAGCTGCTCTGAGTAAATGTATGGGTTGTAATACTCTTCGGAGATGCAATGTTGGCTCCAGCTGGCATCCATCTCTCGTAGAAATGATAGACACAACCACTCATACAAGAAAAGAGTCTAATGATTCATGGCTATTGTTTGGTGAGGTGTGCATTCATGTATTTGTATGTACGTGTGTGTGTGTACATTTTCATCATCATGAAACAATATTAGCCACAGAGAAATTCTGAGAAAGTCTAATGCTATTGCAATTGGAAAAAGTAAAAATAAAAATAGAATGCAATGACCTCTATTAGCTTTATTGATCACTTGTACGGAATGTTGTACAGATTCATACCTTCCTGCCCTGCTTTCTACAAGGCTTGTTTCCATTTCTTGGTTTTTTTTAAAACAAACAAACAAACATAAGAGTTTAAGAATGAAGTGTCCATCATGAACCAAAATATCTTCAAAAATTAGAACTTGAGTTAAAAGTAAAAGGAGTTGTTCCTAAAGGCATCTGCCTGGCTATTCAGTGATCCTTTGATCTGATGCAACAAGACAGGTTATTCTTACATTTTAAAAATACAGCTTGAGACACTGTGAAGTTGAACTGTTCAACTGGAAAGGATATTTTTTTGGGGGGGGGGAGGGAGAGAAAAAGACCATGCTGTCATGATGATTTCCCTATTTTATGTTTGTGGGTGCATATCTCTGTGCTTGCATATATTTGTATTCATATTCATAAGTATTTCTTTTTCTTTTTCACAATGAAAACAGGTCTGTTAAGCAAGCTCATGGCCATTTCTTTCATTACTTCAGTTATGAAGAATTAAGATAACTTTCAGCTGGAGCTACTTGTTCTCTGAGATGAGATAAGGGCGTCTCAAGGGTTTGTTGCTATCCGTTTCACATTCCCTACCTACACATTAACAACTTGTTTGAACAATGTGGGATACTTGATAGTTTCCTTGTCAACGCAAATGTTTCCATTGCACCGATGGAAAGGAGTGACTGGTATTTGATTTTATCTTAAGGTTTCACATCACTTTTTTTTTCCGACAGTTATGGATTCATTAAGTAGGCTTTGACTTTGGCTCTGAAAAATGCAGTAATATCATTTGGAAAAGTACAAATGAAATTAATTTAGAGAATATTTAAACAAATGATTCAAATATGAATCAATGAATTGTTGTATGTTCCCTGGAAAAAATGCTTTTATATTTTTAGTCTTTTGTTTTAAGTTCTACTGGACCAATTATTTTGCCCCTAGTGAAAAAAGCTTGCTTAAGGAAAGAACAAATCATATAAGAGAACGTGTTTTTAGAGTGTTGGCTTTATGGCCATTATTTCTTGGTGAGATGATTTCTGTGTGTTTCTATCTGAGGTAATAAATATGCGTGACATGAGCAAATATCATTATATAGGGGTTGCCTCACATGATATTAACCAGAAATCATTTCACCAACACTTTCTTTTAAAAAATCTGAATAGTACAGTATAAAAAAACAGGATAAATGTTGCTAATTTCAGAATATTTTTTTAAAGTGTGCCCTTAAAAAAAGTTTTGAAAACAAGCAAAACCTCTCACTAATATTACAAGTTAAACCAAATAAAGAGATATATTGACAACCACTTCACTGAGGCATTCTCAGGTGATTAGATCTAGGTTTCTATTGTCATCCATTTTTACAACAGAGCCACTAAACATTTACATTTTATTCTATGTCTGTAGACACCTTTTAGCAAGAAACAACTAGTAGCATATCTATAATAGCATTCCTTGAAATTTTAGAGCTATGTTTCAAGTACTTATATTAAAGATTAAAAAGAAAGAAAGGGAAGGAAGGAAGGAAGGAAGGAAGGAAGGAAGGAAGGAAGGAAGGAAGGAAGGAAGGAAGGAAGGAAGGAAGGAAAAAAGGTCCATGGTAATTCAGGAGCGTAAGGTAGGAAAGCAAAGACAATGTACTTCTCCCAGCCTGAGTAGAATTCAAAAGTGTGAGATGTAAGTGTGCATACTGGCAGAAGAGCTACAAAAAGCATGGGTGGCCAGGAGACTTTCTGGGATTCTATGGTCAACATGGACTACTGTTAGATCAACTGGAAGGAAAAGGGGAAATTGATGCCCAAGCTGAGAGCAACCTCCATGAAATGATCTTAAGGGACGGGGTCCAGTGGAGGAGAGGGGAGTGTAGCAAGCATAGCAATCAATCAGAGTTAAGGATATCACTGATTTGGAGTGAAGCACAGCAGGTAGAGCTTAAGGTACCTTAGGAGAGAAAACATTATTGTTGAAGCAGACCTTCAAAACACTGGAAGAAAGTGCATTTGCAATGGATTGGGAGGAGGTGGAATATGATGCTAACTGTTTTTCACTCAGAAAATTATGTTTGGCTTCTATTGGTGGTGGGAGAAGCATAAAGTGTGGCCTAAAAGGGCTTAGGTAAGTGAATTATAACTGATGTTAGTGGTGACAGTGAAAGTTCCCTCCAACTCTGATAAAAGCATAAACACTAATAGAAGGAAGTTAAAATACTAGGGAACCATATCTTTTTGAGAGCCTTATTCTAGTAGTCCTGTTTACTTTAGCACATCTGGTTAATTTCACATGGCTTAAGGTCTCACCAACAAGACAGCATCCAAACTTGAAAGTACCTTTTAAATATAATGGCTAACAAGCAAGTCTGGACAAATATCAGATTTTAAGTTCAAAGACCCTATGGCCCCAATTCTATTCAGAAGCCACTAAAAGCTATCCATTCGATCTTGTTATCTCCCTTAGGACCATGGATGAGTTTTAACTCCTGCTTCCTTTCCACCCCACTTTATATATATATATATATATTGCAGTTGGAATGTTTGTATTGAGAAAAGAAGGAAGAGGAAGACAAAGAGATTCAGTTTTAGACTGCAGTAAAGAGCAGATATTACAGTCTATTTCTCCCAAACTATAATTCTACAGTACATGCCTGGGAAACAGGGAAAAGGGGAGCCATCTCTATTAGCTGTTAATAGCAATGGCATATAAATTCATATACTGCTTCATAGTGCTTTACAGTCCTCTCTAAGCAGTTTACAGAGTCAGCATATTGCCCCCAATAATCTCAATCCCCATTTTACCAACCTTGAAAGAATGGAAGGCTGAATTTAATAAATAGAAAGAGAGACTATATATATTTGAGGGTCTGCTTAAAGACCTCTGGCTGGCCTTGTCTACATTCTGAAGTTAAGCAACATCTAGCCCAGATAGTATTTATATGGAACAACTTTAGAGAATAATAGAGCAGTTAGGTAGAGTGGCAAAATGGGATAAGGAAGTCTAGAAAAAAAAATGTTGTACACCACTTTTATCCTGATGCCAAGTCATCAGCAGACAAATTCAATTTAAAAAGACTTTGCTTTTTAAGCTAACAAGACCAGGAACGTATTCATCCTTGACACATACACCTCCTCATCCCTTTTTTTCCATTCATTTGTTTGCATTCTTTATTATTATAGGTGCACTTCAAAACCTCAGCATTTTTAAGTCTGCTTTTGTGAACAAATTCTCTTCCACGGAGCAGATAGCGGAAACACTTAATGCAGGGGTGTCAAACTCACGGGGTCACGGCGGCGTCATGTGACTTATCGCAACTTTTTCCCCTTCTTTAATCCTGGCATGGGCGTGGCCAGCACGTGACACATCCGGCCCGTGGGCCACAAGTTTGACAGCCCTGACTTAATGCAAAATTGTGAATTAGATTATTGGGGGGGGGTTACCACCTACCTTTCTAATATTACACTTTAAAAAAGACACCTTCTCTATATTTTGAATTGCAGGACATCACATCATGACTTATAAGGCAATGTGACAAGCACAGATGAACCATCTCTGAAGCAATCTACACTGGGAATATAATTTTCATAGGATTAACACTACTCCATTACCATTCAGGTCACTATGTTGAAAAAAAATTGACTGAATGCTTAGAAAGAAGAAAATGTGCTGCCATATCTTCTTGTGATTGTTCCCACTATTCCAAGTAAAAATCTTCTCCATCTTCTGCATGTTGGGTTATTGGTGACATAGAATTTGGAGACTTACTCATGGAAGTGCGTAGAACATTCTCTACAAGAAAAGAGACTCTGACCCAACATTTTGGTACAGAGAGTGGGAATAGCTGCAGAATAATATGAATCTAGAGTACATAGATAAGGGGCATTTATAGAAAGCTCATCAATGCAATTTATACTTTCCATTAGAAGCCAAGGTATCTGTCCAATTACAAGCATAAGGGAAGAAAATAAAAATCATTAGATAAATTTGCAGATAAAATGCGTCAGCCCTAACCTCATTCGACATCTTTGCTAACAGAGTGGGGGAAGAAGAAGAAGAAGAAGAAGAAGAAGAAGAAGAAGAAGAAGAAGAAGAAGAAGAAGAAGAAGAAGAAGAAG
>JANHFL010006839.1:12433-23846 GCA_032468155.1 Oxyrhabdium leporinum | reverse complement strand
TCTATCTATCTATCTATCTATCTATCTATCTATCTATCTATCTATCTATCTATCTATCTATCTATCTATCTGTTTACCTGTCTGTTTACCTGTCTATCTATCTCAATCTCAATCTCAATCTAATTTATGCACTGCCAATCTCATTTAAGAGCCTCTGGGCAGTTTTAAAATACTCATTTTTCTATATTTTAGTTATTTGTGCTTAGACAACACCTCCACAAAAATTGAATTGGTTTGAATCCTGTTGCCTTATGCACCAAGCAATGATCTTTCTCTTTCATCAATGCTCTTTAAATATTGCATTTAGATTTGGTAACCCTGAACTTTTATTTTATACTATTTTACTTTCTTATTTTTAAAAAATAAATATCATTTGTTTTAAGTAGTTTCTATAGCTATTACTTACTGTGGAATGGTAATATTAAAATAAGGATAAAAGTGTAAATAAAGAAATAGAAACGCTTACTGTTTTGCCATAAACATCCTAGAAAATATATTAAGTTTGCAGCTTTAACCATAAATAAACCTTTCCTTATCTGTAGATATCAGTCGAACACCCACCTACCTCATAAGAAATCAAATCTTTTGGCTACCCAAAGATAATTCAAGCCAATTCTCATGAACAGGGTCCTCAAACATTTTTAATCAACACAGAGACAATTGTATTGCCAAGTCTTACAGATAGTCCTTGACTTACAACCATAATGGAGCCTACTGTGACAGTCGGAAAGCAGGCCATCCACATGACTGAACCAATTTTATTACTTGTTTTGGGGGCGGTGTTGTTAAGTGAACGTGGCTGTTGTAAAGCAAATGTGGCATTTAAGTGAATGTTATGATCATTAAATGAACATTGTGGTCAGTAAGCTAACCCATTGTTCACTATGGGGCATTTCCCCCCCAAAAAAAACCAGAAGTAAATGTCAGTTTTCTAAAAAAAAATAATATTGGAAATTGCAATCACATGACTTTAGGATGCTGCAAATGGCTGTAAATGCAGGTCAGTTGCCGAGCATTCGAAATGCGGTCACATAAACTGCAAAGGGGCAGTTGTTGGAACTTCAGAACCAATTTGTAAGTACATTTGTAGGGGGTCTGGTTGTAAATCAAGATCTATCTGTGTGAACTTTGTTCATTTATAATGACAGACATAGCAACATTGGACTGTACAGTGGAATACCATTCACAACAATTATTCTCATCTATCTATTTCCCCAACCATCTCAATCAGGCATCAGAATCAGTACCTTATCTACTTCCTTAGGCTCTTCCTTACGCACTGCAAATTTATTCATCCAGTGTTTCGCTATGCAGGTCTAGCAATGTTGCTGTCCCATCGCTTGAGTTGAGTTTACTTTTATGTTTTAGGAAGGCTGGATTGAACCAATACAATCTGAAAACAATTTAGAAATATTAGTGCTCTAGGGGAGAACTAAGAAGGAAGATTGGCTATGGCATTCGTGGTTGCTGAGAAAGAGAAGCCAAGAAAGATGTCAATTCTTGATGTAAGGAAAGTTCTGCTTAATTGCATTTAAAAGAAGATTACAATGTTTACTGTTTCTTTGTGTGTGAAGGGGTGGGATTTGTCTCAAAGTAAGTATACAGCTTAATTTCAGAAACCACTGTCAGCTCTCTCTCTTTTTTTCTTTATACTGTTATTGAATGAATTAAATCTATCAACAAAATGAGAGATCTGAAGCAAGAGCTCTTTGTGAAAAGTACCAAACATAATGCTGCGATACAGATATTTACGGTGAGGTAAAGATGATCTCATCATCTGAATTAGATTTGCATTACACATATTCAAAAGGATGGTGTGTTTTGAGGGCAGATTATATTCACTCAATTAGAACTTTACATTTCCACAAATATATTGGTTTGGTGAATGCCTGTAATGTTATTTCTCAGATTTTCACATTTATGTTCCAAGTCTAGATGGGATTTTGTACTAATAATCTTTAAATTAGTCAGGCTCTCCTTTCCCAAATTTAATTAAAGCCAGCTTTGCAGCTCCGCTGAAGAAAAGCTGAGTTTGCATAATGGAAAGCAAAACAGTTTTAAGAAAAGGCAGCACTAATCACGATTATTACAGCAAATCACAGTAAATACCATTGTCCAAGCCAAGAGACAAATTGATAGTAGTACTGCATTCTCTCTAAAAAAGGAGTAAGAACTTGCTATATAAGCATGTATTAGATCCTTTCTTCTAAATAAGGAGGCAGAAAACCATTATAGAATTAATTGTTCATGTTTTCAAAATAACATTCTAAATGTTCTGAGCCAATCTGTGTATTCAGAAAAAGTACATAGTATATATTTCTGGAATTGCATATCTTTATGGTGGAGATGGAGGCATCATATGTTTTAATCTTAATTATTTATCAACTGATGTATAAATACATCTATATGATGCTTTTGGCTCTGCAAAAGGACTGACTCGGGCTCTCTAGACATATGAAAGTCTGGAGAGATGCAACCTTTGCAGCTTGGCGGTCTGGCAGAGTGGGGGAGAGGGGAACCTGGTCACGTGAGTGGCAGTTTGATACTCAAGCATCTGCATGTGCAGCTCAACTTTCATGAGTGGTGGACCGGTGCACATGTACATGCAGAGCTTGACCTGCACAAGCTGAGTTGTGCACATCTGAGCACACGCGCTGGCGTGTCACCTGCGCAAGAGGAGCTGTGCATGTGCCCTGGCCCACTGCCCCCACAGCCCAGTTGTCAATAGACCATGGCCCGGTAGTGGGCTGCGGCCTGGGGGTTGGGACCTCTGCTTTATCGGAGATGTCTGCTTGTTTTTTTAAGCATTCCAACAATGGATAATTCTTGCGCCAAAAGAAAAAGTTGGACTTAAATATTTAACAAAATAAATCTCCTGCCAACTTGTTCTGGGACAGTGCTTTTCAAATTTGGCAGTTTAAAGTTGCCAAGATTAAGAAATAGTGATCTAGAGAATAGCAATAAAGGTAAAATTAGCACCAATGTGAGATTGTCATATTATAAACAGGAGAATAGGAATGCACCTGCAGAGATAGACTTCTCTTCAAGGAGTGGAGTCAATTTGCATTAGGTGAACAGAAGTTTATTTCTGCAAGTGCATTCCTATTCTCATGTTTGTGGTATACCAGTCTCAGGTTGGTGCTGCTTTTACCAGGCTATATCTGTGCAAACCATTTCTGAAAATCCTTGCCAAGAAAACTGTGGGGATTTGTCCAGGCAGTCTCCTGGAATTGGACACAATTAAACAGAAGAAGAAAAGTTAAAAATCTAAGTATGAAATAAATTTAAGTCTTTATTTAAATAAATATGACTTACTTTGGACTTTATTAAATGCACAAGAATTATTTTTTTCACAATTCACAAGTCAGCCAAATTCTCTCTAGCTTTCTCTTTTTTTGCTAAAGCAAAAAAATGATCTTTCAAAGACGATGGATTTTAATCTTCTTTTAGATATCACCACAGTGGATAGAATGCTGTCCATGTATATCTATTGGTTTGCTGAACCTCACCTGCATACACAGCTTTGTGAATGGGATGTGACGGGGCGGGACGGGACGGAACGGAATGGAACGGAACAGAACAGAATAATATTAGCCAAGTGTGAGTGTACACACAAGAAATTCATCTCTGGTGCATAAGCTCTCAGTGTACATAAAAACAACAAAATAATATAACCTTAAGATTCCAATAGGAGAAGGTAGTATAAAAGATGAGAAGGATAATAATACAACCATACTAGATGGGTATATAATACATAGTATATGAGTAAACATCCTTAAAACAGTTTTAGCAGGCATGCAAAATACCATAAACCATCTCTATCTGCTATATCAACTGCTTCTGGGTGGTTTGAAAGTATCTGACTTCTTTTGACATTGCTGCTGTTCAAAAAGATCTAGGGGGCTTCAGGCTTTCCTTCAATCTTACAAAGAGATGGATTTCTTTGCAGGCATCCTTCAATCTTGTCTATCTATCTCCTCCACTCCAACACTGATTTCTTGGCTGTGATGCCTGTTAGCAGCTGCCATAACAACACAGTGCCATATTGAAGAACTGTCTTGCAGTGATTCCTCTGAGGAGGCTCTCTGTCATCTCTTCACAGATGTTTTCACCATACATCTGTGTCTCAAATGGTATCTTAATTCCCTGTGTAGAAACTCCTTGCAGTTAGTGGTGCTTTGTCAACAAATTTCTATGACTGCAGTGGAAATCAGATCCTGTCCACTTTCCATCCACTTGCAGCTATAATGGAGGAGAGGTCAATCTCCCTAACATGAAATTGTCCTCTTGCAGATTTTCAAAATGTGTTTATAGCTAGTGGATTCAGAATCACCAGAAAAAGCAGATTTTGCTTTCAATTATCTCAAGCCAACAAGTTTGGCTTCTTGTTGAACAATGAAACAATGTTTAAAAAAGCATTTGGTCTTGCATGAGATTACTAACAACTGTTTTCAAAATTATATTTAATGCTTAAAATAACTACAAGAAGTTAAGAACCATTTGACTGGAATTGTCATCCATCCAAGAATGTTTGGTAAGTTTATCCAATTGCTTATCATGGTACCACTTGATCAATAAAACCAGAAAGCACATGTATCATATTGTTATATAAAGCTGCTTACTTGAAGGACTAAATGCATATTTTAAGAAGAGAAAATTTAGAATCAAAATCCCAGAGAAAATTGCAGGATTATTTCCATCACCAACTACATTGACAATCTGCCTATCCATTCTGCCCATTTAAATGTACTCTGAAGAAAAATAATAAATATCAACAATAACTGAAAATAAACTCAATCAACAATCAACATAAATAAATAAAATATAAAATTAAAATAAATTGTAGAACCTTCCCTTCCCTCTCACTCTGAGAAGTTTGAGAACAACTTGAAAAAGCTTCAGAAACTTAATGCACTTACGGTATGTTGCTATATAACCATCTGTATTTATGTATTTTATTTGCAAAAATAGTCCACTTTTTTGTGCTGAACTAAACTCATTAACAGCTAAAAGTCACTTTGTTTAGCACAACACATTTCTTGTAAGAAGTTAGCTTTGACTGTAATCAAATTGGTCTAATGAAATATGTCATTTAGTCATCAAATGGGAATATTGATTGATTGATTTGGAACATTTATAAACCCACCCAATTCAAAATGACTGAGTGGCACATAAATTAAAAACAAACTTGATACAATAAAGCAGATAAAAGATGGCAATAACCAGGAGGCCAGACCTATATAGCACATTAATATTACTTCACTCCAGGGCACATACTCTACCTAAACTAGGGCTTGGGGGTGGGGGAATGAAGGTTTCAAGGCTCCTTTAAAGGACAGGTCAGAGCAAATCAAAACTCCAAGGGGATGTTGTTCCAGAGGACAGGTGCTGCTAGGAGAGGGAAAGCAAGCTTTCTGATGACCCTTCCTTGCAGATGATATTTAAATGCCCAGTTTCTTAGCTCTTACCAAATGGTTGAAACAATGAAAGTCTACCTTTAAACAGCCAAAGTCCTGTGCCATAAAGGGCTTTATAGTTAGGACTTTGAATTGTACCAGGAAACATCCTGGTAAGTAGTGCAGCTAACACAGCTGATGTCAAGTGCTTTGAAGGTGGCAAATACAGGCAACAAGAGCCACTCCAATTTCTAGAACCATCTTTATTTCTATTATAGCAAAATCTTGAAAGCTTTGTCAAAACAATTCTCCAGGTGAATATATACCTGGTGCAGTGAAGGTGGAGTCCCTCTGACTCTCTTCCTAACATTTTTCTCTTAGCCCTGGTTTAAGGATTATTTTTTTTGTAACAGTCCTGCAACCTTCTATAATGGCCCTGCTCCATCCTCCAAATTCTTAGGGTCCATCAGAGCATTACATGGCATACTGAGCTGAACCCATCTCTTCCTGCACCCCCAAATTGTAGACCAGCTGCAGAAATACAACAGCAGTTATAAAGCATCACTTTTGGAAACAGACGTGAAATGACAAAGGGGGCACTTGAGGCTGATCAATAATAAAGTGAATACTAAAGCAAAGCATTTTCTTTCAGCTGGAATACATACCTCTACAAGAGCTCCATTTGATTTCCCACTGGTCCCTCCCCTAGAGGTACACCCGGTACATGAGTGGTTACCTCCCCCCCTCCAGTGATTAAACAGCTTTCCAAAAGAGGTTTACTAAGTCCTTCTTTGACCATATTCTGGCATAGCAAAAATAGTTTTATTCTATTGAGTAGGTTTTACATGTGAAACTTTGACAACTGGGTTTTGTGGCACACAATAGCTGGAGGATTTTTGTACATTTTGAATGATGATATTGATTGACAGTCCCATTGAATGATTTTATCATAAGGAGGGAAAGAGGGAAATATACAGTAGTGGAATGTGGGTGTAGGTGCATGTATACTAGGACAATTAAAGGAACCATCCATCTGATGCCACAACAAAAATGTGTTTTGTGTTTCTGTGTGTATATATCAGAGGGAGGGAGGAAGGAATTAATTTGAGGACGTAGCGCAACTACTTCAGGCATGGGTACCCCACTCCTCTAAATAAAACCCTATATTATCATGACAGATGAATTCCTGCAAAATGAGATGTGAAAACTATGTATTCAAAACAGCATATCCATAGAACCTGAATTTAAAAATTGAAATGTGTCTAGAACATCACTTTCTACTGCTATTTTTAAAAATCCAATTATTTTTTAGAGAAAGAGGGAAAAGATTTTTGAAGTGCTATTTTCCTTGCCATGTGTCCTCTAGACTACCACCTAACTGCTGTAGCACTCCCATTTAGCTACACAAAGAAACTAGAAAGGCCATCAATCATCCATTATTTTGAGATTCCTACTACTTTCAAAAGTTTTGCTATTCTCTTTACAGTACTGTACTTTAAGCAATTACTTACCCATGAGAGGAGTGTTTCCTTAACCCATAGCTATGGAGCTTGGTAGCGGATTTGCCAAAAACTTTGTTAAACTTTGAATATGTATGGCCTACACAGATTATCTCCATATCCTCAGCTAACATTCTGTTATTCCTCACTCCCCAGGCATGGCTGGCAGGCAGTAAATAAACCAGGGGGAAGGAGGTCTGCTGCTGCTGCTGCTGCTGCTGCTGGATTCATCAATAGTATCCTGATTCCAGTCCTAGGCAATGACAGGACACCTAAAACAGGGCACTGCATTTCCCAGTTCTCCTCAAAGTCCCTCCACACTCCTAACACAGAGAAGAGAGGGTTACAGCCCAGGCAGTTGGACAGTAGTGGCATAACCTGGCATTGGTAAAAAAATGACAAGACTGATGGCAGCCCCAAACCTCTGGACTATAGAGTGCTCTGGACAGAAAGACAGTCAGTCTGGGAATTAGACAGAGCAGTATGCTTTTTAGTCATGGTATCATCCTGCCCTAGTCCTCCCCCATTGTCTGCCTGGCCTCATGTATTCAAATGATGTTGGGAGGGAAGAAGGAGCGTGTGTAACTTCAGACTCAGCCAAGAACATGGAAAGTGGCTTGAGCTCAAGAGAAGAACAGGGACAGTGACTAGCAGCTATTGTGATAGGCAGAGCATAGGGAAGGATGTGGGGAGAGTGGCAAGGCCCCCAATTTGTGTAAGTACTGCAACTACATTTATTATGACTTCTTAAAATGAAACTGGATGACCTCTGGCAATACAAGTCCTAAATAATTAATTTTGGGCCAAATTTTTCTACCATAATTTCTCCTAAAATGTGTTGTTCTCCTTTATTTTTTTTAAAAAAGTTAAGGTAATCTTCTTACTGAGGGTTTGCATTCTTTCTAAGATAGAAAACTGTGTTATATTTTCCTGTAGGCTGGCTAACTTTTCCCATGCCAAAGGCTACTATTTATGCTAGGGAGAGCATGCAATGTAACGGGTAGGGTCAGAACCAAAACTAAATTTGATATGGTTTAATTTCATTTTCATTACAATGAATATAGTCGATAGCGATGGTTCCTATTCATCTATTTAAGTTTCCCACTCTACTTTCTTGTTAAAAATGACAACTTGGCAACAACATTTGAAAGTCTCACGTGGCTGCCTATGGCTATGGGGCCTCAAGATGTTAAATTTTGCTTTATTCTTGAGAAAGCAGTCTTAGGTTCAGGAAAACTTCTATCAAGACTGGGTCAAATTGGAAAAGCCAACATGAGATGTACATAAAAGATAGATAGGCAAAGTTTGAATGACCTAATGCTCCCTGTCACCGAAGTTTAATTTAATAAAGGTTTCAGGAAATCTGGGCTCTCCAAAACCAGAAATAAAGCTCCTAAATAGGTTATTGACTAAAAATACTGGGCAGCTGTATTGTTGTCACTTCAGGGATAACTAGGATTCATTGGGGGGAAAAAATCACAGTATTTTCTTAAGAGTTTCTGGTTTGCAAGTTATTTTTGTCTCTTGTTGCCTGTGTAACAGTTGGAATGTTAATTTAATTTTACAGAATATCATTTATGTAAATGTAATTAGAAGGGAAACAAGATCGGGAGATGCACAGCACCAAAGAAAATTTATTACTCTAAGGGGTATTGCTCTAATCATTCAGCTGCAATATTGAGTTTCCCCAGATTTAATCTAAAAGCAATAAATTACAAAAGGCTAATGTCCTACTCAACAAAAAGCTGTCATGAACCCAAGTTTCAGGGAGAAAAAAAAATCAAGTTCATTTCAGCAACAGGCTCCTTGAGTCTTCACTTCCCCTTTTACGATTTGAGTCAAGTCAAACTAAAATGAATATAAATATGAAACTTCCAAGACTTTTTGTGAATATGGATAGATGGGTCTGATGACAATCATACTAATCCACAATCCAGAATGTGAGCCTCTTTTATCTGAAATAGCAGAAGTATGCACAGCCTGTTTTCTTCAACGTCTAGTCATTCCAGGATCTATGAAGATAGTTAAGGCTCTGATTTATACTAGAATTTATATGAAAGATATTGCAGGTGATGATCGACATGCTGGTAATACAGGAAAAGAAGGCATGCACACCTTCTGTTTGAAAATGATAAAAAGCCATACTTTTTGTGCCGTCATATCTAATAATCCTTTTTTTAAAAAAATCAGTGGAAGCCTTAATTAAAGAGATTTAGATTAGCAGGATTTGTATTTTTTTTAAAAAAAGAATCTGAGAAAGAAAAGAAGTTATGGAATATAAATAATCAACAAGCAGGGAAGAGAATTTTTGTTTAGATTTAGAAAGCGACCTTGTACCCATCCTCATTTTATTCAAATGATGCTTGGTTTTCTAAGCATTTTCAGGGCTACTGGTAAGGGGTCCTAGTATCAACTAAAAAAAATCAGGAATGATCCTTTTCCTAAATACAGCATCAATTCAGTTGTGTTTTCTAAGCAAAGTGGATCTGCTTTTGTGTAAAACTTCCTGGATTTGAACATCTTTCTGTTTTCATCCATTAGTAGGTGTTTCATTTCTACAATTAGGAGCTCCAGTTTTCATCCATTAGTAGGTGTTTCATTTCTACAATTAGGAGCTCCATGCAACTATCATGGATTGACTACTGGGGAGAAAGTGAAAATAATCAAGTACTTATTGTCTCTCCTCTTTTTTCCCCAATACCTGTTGTTCTTGTTGAAAGACTACCATGGAGGGCAGCATCGATTAGCAGAAGCCATGATTCATAACTTGATAGTGATCGGTCATTTGTCCTAGAAATTTGTCCCTCTTGTGAACGGTCCATCATAGCTGTCCTATATGTTCTACATCCAGCAACTACCGAAGTGTAATCTGTCCATTGATAGCTAAGCTGAACCATTGGTAACTGTATGGCAATATATATTACAGACATGCAGTATCTGGATTCATTATTACCTATTCTAAAATCATATTGCAAGAATATTTAATCCTTTGAGCATTTCCAGCATGCAGTACTCACAACCATTTTACAAGTTGTGCATTTACAATAAAGGAAAAAGATCCAAAATGAAGTCCAGTCCATTCCAAGCTTTACTGAATGTTTCCCAATTACAAATCCATTTTTCCAGATGTTTTAAATAGAATTTAAAATAGTCTTTATATTCAATCTTACCTGGTTATTGTGGTTCAGAAGAAACCGATCGTATTGTGGGGGTTGAAGTCTAGCACAGTTAATTTAAAACAATTATTTGAGATTGCAACTTTAATCGAAAGTGAACAAAGATTCTGGTGAATGATAGGAGAAAAGTTATTGATCATGAAATCTTCTGATGAGTATAGATTTTTTAAAAAACCTCATCAAACTATCTCATATGGAAAAAGGGTTTTGAAGCAAGAACTAAAGAAACTTTGTTCTATGTTATTCTCACTATTCATCTAAAGATACTGTATGTTTTCTTCCCCAGGTTTATAGTAATTGTAGCTAATTACTGCAAAGGAGACCTTAGCTAGTTCTGCTATTATTCCATCCAAAATAATGTTCCCGATTGATTGACATCTGTCATTGTAAGGAGATGTCTTAATATCCATTTTGACTTAGCATAGTGAATTAAGAGATTTATCAAAGGATTATATTTATTTTTGAAATTGTAAATACAATTAACATGAGCATCTATCCTCCATTGAATCATTGTTTCTTTAGACATTGGAACGTGGTGGCAATATTATGTTTTGTGAGTTGTGCCCAAAACATTTGGGAGCCCTACATGGCTCTGGTCTTATACTTTATACCTTGATCTAATGTCTCTCTCTATGACTTGATTTTATTTTTTTAGATAAAGGACTGAGGAACAGTGTGTTTCATAGGCTTCCTTTCTGGCACTGAGTAGCACATCATAGAATCCAAGATTGTGTTAATGTAGTTCTTGATACATGATTCTTTGTTTAACAGTGATAAACGGCTCCCTATATAATGCATATTGGAAAATGTTTAACATAAAAAACGCAATCAACAAAAAACAAGTCCAACTGTGGACCATCAATTGATCATCCAATAAAATGAAAGCTGATGTGTTTCAAGTAATACAATTATACTTGTTTATTGCAATTTGTTCTAATTGTAATTAATTGCAAAAGATATTATAAACTAGTGATTCGATTAACCTGATGACAAATGGAAATATTGGGTGTATGATAGCTGATATGAATGCATACAAAAGTCCATTTCTCATAGTATAACTTCTAGGAGAACATTGCAGAGGTGTGTACAATGATCTGACTGTGTACATCAAGATATCCACAAACTTTGTTTTAAAAAAATCTTCCCAAGATTTAAAAAACTGGACTCGGTTCTTTGTCAAGTGTTTTATTGTTGCATATAGGAATAACAAAACCTTAAAATTTAGGAGATTATAAAGACGTTTCTAGATGTAAGTCCTTAAATGATAAAAACTCCTTCCTTCCTTCCTTCCTTCCTTCCTTCCTTCCTTCCTTCCTTCCTTCCTTCCTTCCTTCCTTCCTTC
>JANHFL010006837.1:11415-21580 GCA_032468155.1 Oxyrhabdium leporinum | reverse complement strand
ATTAAAATATATTCTTTCATTATCTAATTACTCATTGTTTAATTTTATTATTTCACTGCTAATCATTATATTATTTATACATGCTGATAATACCATCATTCATTCTCTAATTTTCCAATTCATGCATCGTTCTTATTCATAATTCCCATATTTCACTCTTCATATCTATTTGTATTAATCATACATTTTGGATATGTACCCTCGCTTCTTATCCTTCTCTATACCCCTCACAGTTCTGGGGCAATGTTTATAGTTATAGCCATGTGTTTAACTTCTTAGTACCAAAAAAAAAAAAAAGTTTCCTGGAAATCTCTGCTCTTTTTTCTCTTTGTTTTCTACAAAGGTTTTTCAAGGGCACACTACCTTGTCTACAAATCAATGCAAAGTTACACACGCTGTGCTTCTTTGTATTTGGAAAACATATTGGTTGTAGGCTCACTTCTATTGGGTAAACAGTTGTTGCTCTCCAGAGAATAAAACCGGGATCGCTATAGGAAACAGTTCGCATTTCACACCTTTAAAATTACACTCTTCCCCAAAGCCCGCATGGGCTTTTATTGAGCCTCTATAGTAGTCCAAGAAAGAAGAGCCTGAACTTTGATTTTATGTTTTATGGAACAAACAAACAACGGTGAGAAGAGCAACTATGGTTTCTCTAACTTGCCAGCCATTTCTCTGAATATTTCCTTTGCACTGAAGGAAATGCGTAACACGCTCTTCCATGCCTTCTTTTGAAAACAACGTACGTGACACCCCAAATTAACTATAGGCTGGCTAACTCGGGTTTGTTTCTCTTATCACAGCAATTTCTGTGAAGATCGATAGCTTCAGACTGCAGCCGAAGCCTCCGCCATTCATCTAACTACAGCGCAGTGTCATAAGTACCTTTGACCTTAACCGATACGGAGTTGTCTCCAGTGGACAGCGGGAAGTTTTTCAGTGGAAACAATGATTTCCAATTACCAGTCCCTGATGCAACACGGAAAGCGTCAGCTCACAAGATAACGTGCATCATCGCTGGGTATCTGCAATGTGTCGCATCTGGATTTGTGTAGATAAATCCACACATCACTGCCACATTGGAAATCTTATGGAGCTTATAATTGAAATTTGCTAGTGTGAAGCAAGTCCCTGCCTGCATGAAAAATTGCGTTTCTTCATATGTAATAAGGAAAATAAAGAAACCCTTCAAGCCGAGTTTGACTCTTGCTGACTGCATTCATGCAGCTGGTTTGCCTCTGCCTTCCTCCAGGAAGTTATTACAATGTGATATAATAATATAAATATTTGATTTGTGGGAAGGGGAAGATTTTCAGCATTCCTCAAAGAACTATCTGAAGCTGTAGGTCACACATTCTTTTCCCCTTGGCCTAGCATCATCAGAGCGTGTGTGTGTGTGTGTGTGTGTGTGTGTGTGTATCTCACTGGACAGTGAGATAGACAGCATATACATTTAATAATAAATAAGTAATAAACAAAATGCCATTTTTTCATCCAAAGAACATTTCATAGCTGCGCTTATTTTAGACATGCATATTCATTTTTAACTCGGTAGGGGCTAGTTTGTTACTCTCACTTCTTGCTGTATTTGATTTTTATTTATTACTAACTGATAACCCGGCGTTGCCTGGGTATTTATTAATCCCAATCCTGTATTAGACAACCCAGCCTCTGTCCCTCTGGGGAACCCTCCCTGATTCCCGACTGGATGGGAGAGAAAATCTCCCCACGGCTTCCCCCCCCTTTAAAATGGAGGGAGGAAGAATCCCCTCAGGAAAGAGGCCACAAAATGGAGGACGCTGCAGGGTCTTTGCCAGCTTTAGCTGTCCTACTCTCTGCCTGTGAGGGCCAGCTGAGACTGAAAGGCCAGACTTTAGATTGCTCCCTACAGGCAGTGTAATAGACAGCTATAGCATGGAAAGAGGATTGAGGACCCTGAGTGCTGGACAGGGAATTCTGGGAGTTGAAGTCCAGAGATCTTCAGGTTGCTAACACCCCCCCCCCAGGGGTGCGAGGGGGTGTCTTACCCCACAGTATTTTTTTTCCAGATAGTAAGTCATCTGTGTACCAAGTTTAGTTGAAATTGCTCGAGGCGTTCCAGAGATATGCTGGAACACACACACACACACACACACACAGAGCCATATATATATATATATATATATATATATATAAATTAAAAAAAAAGATAAGATATTTTGCAGGTTGATACCGTCTTCCCACATGACTGATTAAGTGATAACTGAACTATGGCTGTGGATGCTCATTCCTCTCTACCATTCAATAAAGCATCCTATCCTTTATCAGGCTTCCATGAGAATCTGAAAAAAGATGCTGCCAATTTAAGAGTCTTAATATAAACAACAGCTTTGTTATTGACAGGCATAAAGGTAAAGCTTTCACTTGTCCAGTCATGTCCAACTCTAAGGGGCAGTGCTCATCTCCATTTCTTAGCCAGGGGAGCTAGCATCGTCCAAAGACACTTCCATGGTCATATGGCCAGCATAACTATATGCCGAGGCATATGGAACATAGTTACCTTCCCACCAAAGTGGTACCTATTTATTTACTCGCATTTTCATGCTTTCAATCTGCTATGTTGGCAGGAACCGTCGGCAAGTGACAGGACCTCACCCTATCATGCAGCATTTGGGTCTTGAACTTGGGCTGTCAGCTTTCCAGCTGACAAGCTCAGTTTTTAAATGTAATATGGGTACCATTTAGAATTTTTTTTCAAGAAGGGGGTATCAAGACATCTGTGAAGTTTTCTCCCAAATCATCATGGTATTGTTTTCAAACAGGTATTATATATAGAATTCATGCATGGAGAGATGGGAGAGGGTGTCATGACCTTAATATGCTGAACATACAGCAGAAGAAATGAGCTATTTCAACATTTCAGATATTTCTTGCTTAACAACTGCCCTGTTTAGCAGCCATCTGAAATTGCAATAGCACTGAAAAGTAACCTTACGACTGATCCTTACATTTATGACTATTGCAGCATTCCTGTAGTTATGTGATCATGATTTAGGAGTTTTGCGACTGGCAGCCTTTTTTGACCGCCACAACATAATGTGGTAACATGATCACAATTTGTGTGCTTCACAGCCAGCTTCTGACGAGCAGAGTCAAGGGAGAACATGGCAGTAAAATCGCAAGTCCCAGTCACATGATGTCTTGCTTAACTACTGCACTACTTAGCAGCAGAGGTGCTGGTCCCAATTATGGTCATGAAGTGAAGACAACATGGAGTTAAAGAATCTGCTGAGTGTAATTCTTCTTCCCTGCTGTATATAGATTCTGGGTACCGCTGTGGTACAAAAAGCCTTAAAGTTTTATCCAGTAAATCCCATCACTTTCTGACTTTTGTGGCTTTCATTTTTCCACTCATTGACAGACAAATGAGATCATTGGGAAGCCAGATAACTGGATGCAGAATAGATAATAAATCAACCACATACAATCGAAAGCTTCATAAAAACACCCAGATTAAAATGGTTAATTTTGCTATTTAAGTCTGAATGCAAAATGGAGCCCAAGCTATCCACCCATCCTAGCCAGAGAGTGCTGGCCTTTTGAAACAGCACATCTGTTGCTCTTCCATTTTTTAGGCAGAGAAAAAAAAAAGAATGTGCAGGGCAGAAGGGGAATTGGCACCAATTTACACAGCTCTTAATGTTTTTAAGTGCTTGCTTTATGAATGGACCAGCTGAAGTTACTTATAATTAAGTAATTTCCATAAAATTGGACTAATTAATTTCCATGCTGCATGATGAAAATTGCTAAGACTGGCTTTTTAGTGACAAGCAGTTTTATGTATGCTTGCCTCAAGAAATTGCCCTACATTACATTTCTAGTGACAATGCTTCTCTCTTTCAGTCAAGACAAAGGGTTTCACTCGCCCAACAATTTTGACCAGGTGGATAGTTTTTACCACAAAAGTTTACTTTCAAGAACTAGTTATGTGTAAAAATATGCAATATAAAACCATGTGTGAGCTATGAAATTGGCACACCTAACAAAACTGACAGAAATAGGCAGTGCAAAGAAAGCTGCTAGATAGAAAGTAAGTTTCAGAGTGAATACATATAGCTTGATTAACCACAGGCAAAGCAAATTGTTCTTCTACATTTCTGTCTTGTTAGAACCGAAAGAAAATATATAAAACAATACACTGACATGCGACTAAATTTTGTGCATACTGATGCCTTACTCAGGTGCTTTTAAATCTGGAAAATAGACATTATGCAAGCTTTGGATAACCCTTTGGATAAGCCTTCCTGAAGACACACACCATACACAAATGTCTAATAAAAGATCCTGGATCCCTAACTCTACTGTTTTATTGACAATAGTTCAATTTTTTAAAAAAATATTACTCTATTTCAGTTTCTGAATATTTAAAATCTGCTCCACTGTGACATAAACTACATGAATATTTTACATGTATTTTATTCCAAAATATACCTTGAGGACATAATTTATCCCAAGGTGTTCACATATGTTTATCAAAAGGAAAATTTCATATGCATTTTGATACTTGGTATTTTTTTTTTTAATTTGGAAATACATGCATCACAAGCTTCAGAGAACAGCAACACTGCATTCTAATCCGTGCATTAATTCAGGAAGTACTTCAAAATGTAGATGGGCCATATTGACCCATTCTGTAGTAATCCATGCATAACTGAAAAATATTAGCCCTGCTCAATTATTCTAGGGATATTCCATGCTTAACCTAGATTGGAGTAGCACCTTCCCATTATAGAGCGAAGTGCGATCTGTGGGTCTTTCTAGATTCACAGCTCTTGTAGCGGAAGAACTTTACACAAGTTCATCTAGTGCAGGGGTGTCAAACTCAAGGCCTGTGGGTTGGATTTGGCCCGTGAGGTAACCACGGGACCTCCCTGGAAGCCTCCCTGGAAGGACCAGCCTGCGGTGCTTCAGCCTGGCTCAGGCTGACTAGGCACCGATCTATAACCTGGTGGCGGCCATCCGGGCTGGAACGCAGCTAGCCTTAGATCCGCGGGGCTGCCTGAAGCCCGTGAGCGGCCGCCGCCACCTTGCCCCCTGTGCATGCGCACAAGAGGCAGCAAGCTCGTGCGGAGCCTGGCATCCCTGGGGACCATCTTGTCCCGCAGCCTGACTGCATTCTGAGTGTTTCCCTTTTATCCAAGATGCCAGCACTCACGCATTCACTGCCTCTGTGCATTATTTTCTAACGCACCTGTAGGCCAAACAAGGAATAATGGATAGAGACTGAACAAGGAGAGACTTAACCTGGAAATAAGGAGAAATTTTCTGCCAGTGATAACAATCAACCAATGGAACAACTTGCCTTTGGAAGTTGTGGGAGCTTCATCGCTGGAGGCTTTGAAGAAGAGATTGGACTGCCATTGGTCAGAATGGTGTAGGATTTCCTGTTTGGGTGGGGGGTTGGACTAGATGACCTACAAGGTCTGTTAATCTGTTAAGGCATAGATGGTGAGGGACTTGCTGCCGCCACCCTGGCCATGGCCCACCCCAGACGGACATCCCCCGGCATGTGCACAGGAAGTTGTGAGGATGTGAGGGCTGACAGTGTCCAGCAGCAACTGACTGGCCAAAGGGCTCCACAGCACGCACAGTGCTAGTGGATCTGGCCCTCTAAGCAGCAGGCACAGGCAGAGGCATGGTGGAGGAGGCACATGATCCAGCCCATTCCTGGCGAAGCTGGCAGGGAAAGTCATAAACCTCTGTTGCCTGCCAAGAGAACTCCCTCTGGTTTCTGGGGACTGGCTAAAAATGGTCTACACAAAATCCTAGCAGGATTTTAACATGGAGTGTTTGCACCATGGGGCATTTGCAACCAGCTATCATAAATGAAAGGGTCCTCCCTCTCTCATTGGCTACAAATGTCCTATGCCAAAATCATGTTTCAGCCAGTCTTTGAGAGTGAAAGGACTGCCTGTTGGAGTGATTTGGCCCTGCATGGAACAGAGTCCCTCCAACAGTCAGCACCTTAAGAGTGAAGACTTGGAGTTGGTAATATAAAATTGTGGATTACTTTCTGAATCCACTCCATCTCCACAAAGATAATTGGGAAATTATCATTTTTTTAAGCATCAAAAATATCTCTTTTGGCACAATTATGATTACTGCAATTACAAACAATGTGGTTTATTATTGCTGCCCCTATTTCAATCTCTGTATGGATATGGAGGCAAGGCATAAAATAGAGTGCCTAGAGTGGCCTGTTTTCATGGGGCCTCTTAAGTCTTCAACTATCTCGAAAGAAAAATTGACCATTAATCCAGGTTATGTGATGTAGCTGACTGTGTTTAGTTTTAAACACTAAAACTAACTTCTTCTCAATTACAATAATTGGGAACATGATTGAATGAGTTAAGGTGTTTGCACAACACACTAAACTCTTCCTTCACCCAATTAAGTGTATCATACAAACAAGGGCTGGATTCATGCAACTACCCCCTAAACCCTTATTAAGAAAACACACTTGTTTTGTTCATCTGGCATGCTACATATATAAATAAGAGGACTCCCTCTTGTCGCTAGAGGCAAGGGTACAAACACCCCATCCTGCAAATACTCTATGCCAAAATCTTGTTTGGATTTTGGGACAAATCCAATCCAGTCAGCCTCTTTGAGAGTGAGTGCCCTTTGGAAGGTACCTACAGCTTCAAGCCATGTGCTTCCAAGCAGCCAACTGAGGTGTTGCCACAGCAGCACTATCATCACTAGTTCTGCGGTCTCCCAGGCACAGTTCCTAGTCTACTGTCTGCACCGCCCATGATGCTATTTCATGCCAGACTTTGAATTTGAAATTTGAAAACTTGTGGGTCCTTCTACCCACTGTCCACAAGTTCTCGGCAACATACCCCATCACTTAACAACATGCAGTCCATCAGCAACAACTGCCTGGTCTCATTGCATATAAAAGCAAAATTAGAAAATGCTCCATAACACCCAAACACATTTTTTTCTGAAATCCAAAATTACTTGATATTACACACAGAGAGAGGAATTTTCAAATTCTTGTCTCAATTCCTGCTTTAGTTTTCTGTATTCTTACTCTGCTTTGTTCTTCTTGTCAGCATTCATGCCCATGTTCACAAGTCCTCAGAACTTGTGTTTGTTTCTTTGAACTTTCTTTCTGTTTCCAGCTAGAGTTGGCAAGCTCTTCCAGATATCAGTCAAGAGTTCTTACTGCAGACAAGAATGAAACCTCTGACGCAAACATCATTTGTCCAATACAGTGCAAAGACTAAAAAGTCAGACTTCTCCTTATAATCAGGATGGAAGTGACTAATCTAAAGAACAAGTCTCCAGGGGCCAGAGAGGCATTTACTGCAGAAATAAAAACAAAAGTCAAGATGGCGATTACAACTGCTTCACTTGAAGCGTTGGGCCTTTTGTTACATGGGTTGTTTGTGTGCTGCATATAACAAAAGGGATGTGGCTTCAATCACACAGTTGTCACACTCATCGTGACTTTTTTAACCAACCACTCCGTCGAGAATGTCCCAGCTCTTAATAGATATCACTCAAACAGGATCTATTCCAAACAAGAACATAAAGGACAATAGCAAGTTTATAATCAAGACAAGGAAAAACTTCAGCAAGAAAAGAAAAATAGCACTAACCTTCCTAGATACAGAAAAAAGTTTGATAACCTGCGGTGGCCATTTTTACTTGCAGTAGTGAACAAAAAAATGATAAATCTTGGAGAATTCAAAGCCTGAGTTAAAAATATATAAAAGTGGCAAACAGCAAACATCATAGCCAATGGAACAGTTTTCACAATTTTCAAATAAAGAAAGGCTAAAGATACTCACTCTATTTATCATTGATCACCCCTGATTGTTTATCATTTCCTTAAAATATTTGCAGAAAAGGTCTGAACTGACAAACAAAT
The DNA here is from genome assembly GCA_032468155.1 of Oxyrhabdium leporinum. Lineage (NCBI taxonomy): Eukaryota > Metazoa > Chordata > Lepidosauria > Squamata > Cyclocoridae > Oxyrhabdium > Oxyrhabdium leporinum. Next base: position 13,662 of record JANHFL010006837.1, on the reverse strand, counting down.
TTTTGGCTTCAAAATCCATAGAGATTTGCTAAAGTTAACTGTTCAAACTTAAATCAAGCTTAAATGTTACACATATAATGTAGTATTATGACATATGCTAGTATGCCACCCAGATATAATTGTTGAGATGGGCAAATAAATGAATACAATAAATTAACCATTACAGAACCATGAAATACAGTAAAACAGTAAAACAGTTGGTGAAATATTTTATTGGCATTTGACATGTGAAAGTAAGGAAAGAAATTTAAAAAGACCTTACAAGGTGGGAAAAAAATATAGCTTTTTTGGCTAAGATCAATTGTGATTATTAAGTTGAATGTATCACCAAAGATAAATATACTTGTTTCAAATGGCACCAGTTACAATTCCAGAAAAAAAAATTAAGACTGGCAAGAAACTATTAGTAAATATATATGTAGCGGGGGAAAAAGCCTTTCACTGCCAGTTTCACCATTGTTGATATTTAGTGGTGGGATTCAGCCGGTTTGGGCCGGTCCATATGAACCGGTGGTAAAAATTCTGGCTGGCCCCACCCCACCTCGCCACTACTATTGATCTCTGCAGGTTGTCTGCCTTCCCATGCGGTGCCTGCAGCCCAACTGAGAGGCCCTGATCTGCCTGCCTGGATAAGTAAACCTGTGAGTCATGCTAGCCCCCCCCCTCCGCAGCCTCCAGCTTGCCTGGCTTGCACTGCTGCCACGACTCCATCCCATGTGGGCTGCGGCACAAGTGGCCTACCAAGCTGTGCCCCTCCCCCGTCTGCAGCCTCCAGCTTGCCTGGCTTGTATTGCCGCCGTGGCTACATCCCACTCAGGCTGCAGCACGAGCATCCTAGCAAGCTGCCCCCTTGTCCACAGCCTCCAGCCTCCAAGCCACTCCCCCTCGCTTCCCTCAGCGCAGAGCTGAGGCCGTGCGCTTCCTCACCCGGCTGGCTGCCAACAAGGAGCCGCGTGGCCAACAGCCGCTCAATGCCCCACGCAGCATCGATCAGCCACCAGTGGGGATGGAGCTGTTTTCAACTGAGCAAGGAAGCACTGCGGAGCCAGGCCCTTCGCACCCACATCCAGCCCATTGGGATTTGCTGCATCGGGGCAGCATTCAGGAATGAGACCCTGTCTCACCGAGCCTGCTGCCGCTTGGGCGGGCAGGAGGAGAAGGAGGAAGAGAAGAAGAACAGCGAGGCTTTGTGCCGGCTGGCCAGTCAGGGAGCAGGTCAGGCAGAGCTGGCTGGCTGGTTGGGGAGGGGGCAATCATTAAGTTTAGAGCTGGGAGGGAAGGGGCCAGGTGAGGGGCCCCTTGATGTGAGTGATGGTGAGTTGGCCATGCCCACCTAGTCACATGACCACCAAGCCACGCCCACAGAACCAATAGTAAATAATTTTGAATCCCAGCACTGTTGATGCTCCCTGCCAGATTCCACATTGATTTGTGGGGATGTGTCATGGAGCTTTGGAAATGACAATCATAGGACCACGGCTGATTGCAGCAGCATGGCTGTGCTGAAGGAACAGCAATGTGATGGCACTGAAGCAACTATAATCTTCCCAAACTTCATTCCCATAGGAGTCATGGATCCTGGTATTATGTAGGTTAGCCCATTTGAGGTACCTTGGTTTAAAAATTGCTACCTTGTGAACTATTTTATCCAATTGAAGATTACAAGCAAAAAGACGCAAGGGTTTTAGTAATAGTATGTAGGTTAATTGCCAAAGAAAGAAAAAATAAATAAAAAAAACAGTTGAGTTTCTGACTCCCCCCTTTTATGTATGTGATAATTTGTCTAAAAATGTCCTTAGAAACTAGTTTGTAAATGATTACATTTGCCATGTTATGTGATGTGTTGTATATATGAGAACCATTTTTACTTAAATCTGGTAAGACTTCTATTCTGTAGGTATCTTGTTATTTTTGCCATTGCTACCTGTTCTCAAGTTTAAATTCCCAATCAGATATTAATAGAATTATGTATTTCTTCCAGGGTTGGTCAAAAGTTGTTCTCGCAGATATAAGTACATATCTCATTAAATTATGTTTCTTGTTAATTTTATTCTGAGATAACTAATAAGAAAAGTTGTGTTTTCATTTCAAATTTAAATTCCAAGATTTTCTGCAGTAGATTATGTATGTCTTTCCAGTACTGGAGGGGAAGTATGTGATTAAACATTCCTCCCATATAATTTGTCTACCTTAAATAAAAAATTAAATCAAGGTTGACTCAGCCTTCCATCCTTCCGAGGTAGGTAA
>JANHFL010006836.1:21188-31411 GCA_032468155.1 Oxyrhabdium leporinum | reverse complement strand
TTCTTTTCATTTCTCCCCCCCAGCCCGCCCTTGCTGGAGGCAAAAGAGAAGGACTTATACTACAGTGTGACCTGTTATGGATTATTTCTCTCAGGTCTCCTGGTTCGGAATTGACAGTTGGCGAATCAGATGCTTGGAACTGAAGGATGCTCATTGAAGGTAGGAACAAAAACGGACGCTTATTCTGATCTCTGGCAGTGTAGATTATCCTTTGAACTTAGGAACTGTTTGCCTCTTCTTTGCCTCTTCTTTCCCTCCAGGCTAAACTATGAGCGGATCTAGGTCTAGCTTGATTTATTTATTGGTCACCATTGAGAGCAGGGGTGGGAAAAAGGAAGTTTATACGGTGTGGCAAAATAATTTGCAATTGTTCAGTCAAAACACAGGGAATTGTTTGGAGAAAAAAAAGTCACTGTACTGTACAGGCAAAGTGTGTATTTTCAATTAATATCTTTATAATAGTCATAGACCATCATAAAAATAATCTAGTTCAGAAGTTCAGGTAGTCCTTGACTCAGGACCACAATTCAGGCCAGAATTTCTGTTGTTCGGTGAGACGGTTGTTAAGGGAATTGTGCCCAATTTTACAATCTTCTTTGCCATGATTGTTAACCAAATGACCGCAGTTATTACGTGAATCATGCAGTCATTAAGCAAATCTGGCTTCCCCCATTAACTTTGCTTCCCAGAAGTTGGCTGGGAAGGCGGAAAATGGTGATCCCATGGCCCTGGGACTCAACAACTCTTGTAAATACATGCTGGTTGCAAAACACCCAAATTTTGATTCTGTTATTATAGGGATGCTGCAATGGTTATAAGTGCGAGGATCAGTTTTAAGTCATTTTTTTCAGTGCTGTTGTAACTTTGAACAGTCACTACATGATTGTACATTGAGGACTACTTGCTCAAAGGAATTGACCCATATGAATCTTTACCTTATACGATGGATACAGATATTAGTCCATCATATGACGAATCCAACGGTAAAATGTTACTTGCTCCAAGCAGAAAATTCTATTCAGGATTCCAACCACCTCTTGCCTCTTAGCAGAATATTTTATTTTTTACTCCTAAGTTTTGCTTTTCTATGTGTCATTATAAATAAGTCATCAATTAAACATATTCAATCTTTACTGGCCTGGGCTTGGGTAATGGTAACTATTTTTCAGGGTTTCGCAAATGTTGATGTTCTCCCAGGCAAAATGTTCTTTCTCTCCTTCCTCTTTTCTTTTTTTTTAGTTTGAATTCGCTCCAATCAAACCAATTGAATGAAAGGAGCTTGGGATTTTTGTCTCTGCCTGTCAACATGACAACTGTCCTAAAAACCTAAGTAGAACAGGATCATATTAGGTGTGCATGTACACAGGAAGATAGCAAAAGAAAGACTGAGTTTGCAAATAGTTAGATTCAGTGAAAGATTAAGTTACAATGGTGATGGAGGTACCATTGGAAACCTGAAAAAACAGGTTAATGATAGATCCTCATAGAGAAAATCTATATAGTGGCTAGGAGTTGAAAATGACTTGATGGCACATAATCATAATCAACCATGTGGGAAGAACTCAAGGACAGTGGTTCAGAATGTTGCTGGCTGCTCCCTTCCAAGGACTCCATCCTCCTCCTTTCTAGCCATGTGACCAGAACTGAGTCTATTCAGCCAATCCTATGCTTCCTTGCACACACTGCTGACAAACAAGAGAAAGGCAGCAAAGACGAGAACACACATAGACATGTAGTATGCTATTTTATTACATGAAAAAAAAGATGTCTAATGGCTATTAAAGAGATGTGAAAGAATTCCAGAAGCTTTCCTTTGCATATTTTGAATGTGGGAAAAAAGGGTAGAGATAAAGAAGCCTTTTGGTGCATCTCTATAGGAGAGACACCTGGGTCAAGGTTGTAATGCTACCAACTACTCCTGTCCTTCCTTCCTTTTTTGAAATATGAACTTGAGTAGAGGATATGCAGGTTACCTGTGCTTACCAGAGCATACATACATATAAATATATGCAGATAAAGCACGAGGGAAAAGCCTCTGCTTTGATTAAAACTTGATCCATGCACATACACTTATCTATCCACTCTGATTAGATCCTCACTTACAAGACAAAATGTATACACACACTTTGATTAGTCCCTGGGGAAAAAGTATACACATACATAAAAATGTGACACATTTCATTGCACAGAAGAAAATATAGACACGACTATGATCATTGCTGCTAAAGTGGTTGGGAAGAATTCAGAAATCATGCCTTGCTTGCATTGCCTCATGGTTGATTTATTTATTGTTTTTAATGGTGGTCTTTCGGTTACAGTTTTCACAGCACTGAGTTCATTGTTAGATGATACGATGTTCCACTCTTTGAATTAGAATTCATTTGGTTGACGAATGAAGACAAAGCAAAACAAATTTGTCAAAACAAATGCAGTCCTAGGTGGCATTAACAGAGGGATAAAATCAAGATCACGTGAAGTGTTAATACCACTTTATAATGCCTTGGGATGACCAAGACTTGGAATATTGCATCCAATTTTGGTCTATATATATATTGAGAATCTAGAAAGGGTGCAGAGAAGAGCAACAAAGATGATTAGGGGACTGGAAGTTAAAACATACAAAGAATGGTTGCAAGAACTGGGTGTGTCTAATTTCATGAAAAGAAGGCCTGGGGGTGACATGATATCAGTGTTACAATATTTAAGGGGCTGTCACAAAGAAAAGCAGGTCATATTCTCCAAAGCACCTGAAGGCAGGACAAGAGGAAATGGATGGAAACTAATCAAGGACAGAACCAACCTAGAACTAAGGAGAAATTTCCTGACAGTTAGAACGATTAATCAGTGGAACGACTTGCCTCCAGAGGTTGTGGATGATCCAACCCTGGAGGTTTTAAGAAGAGACTGAAGAACCATTTGTCTGAAATGGTATAGGGTTTCCTGCTTGAGTAGGGGATTGAACTAGAAGACCTCCAAGGTCCCCTCCAACTCTGTTATTTTGTTAAATTTGATAGTAACATTTTACCCTTCACACAGGCTCACATCAAGAATTGGGAGGAAATGGTTCTACGCATATTAGAAGCAGAAAGCAACAACTTCATGATTTCCTTTTACAATTCAATTAAATTCTTTTTTAAAATGAACCAGGATCATTGTGGATTTACATCATTTTATATTTTTACCATTAAATATAGAATGTAATAGTGTTGATGAGTAATCAACAAGGAAGTTAAGTTAAAACATGTTTATAGATAACACAGCCTTTTCCAAAATGAAGCTTTGTAGGTGTGTTGGGACTTCTATATCCCGGATTTTCAGATAGATACATTTTTAGATTTATAAACCCAATCATCTGCGTTCTTGTCTATTTCCACCTCATGCTAACATTAGCTTTGTTGGTGAAAGATTAAACCTACAGTACTAATGAAGTCATGATGGCATTTACATTTTAAATTTCTTTGGATGCTTACAGTGTAGGTATCCCTATCTTTTCTGAAGTTAAGCAGGCCTTCTTATGAATATTTTCAACACTGCTCACAAAATATATAATGGACACAGTGTACTTTTAAAGTAATCCCCTTTCTTGCTCATAATCTTTGGCAACTTTTTTTCCAGAAGAGTCTCAGAGAAATCTCAGAGTGGTGCTAGGGTGGTTTCATAATATTTGAATCATTACCATTTGTGATAGATTCATTCATTCATTTCATTCATTTTATTAAATTTATAAATTCATTACATGAGTCATGTTGCTAGATTATTTCCGCCATCAAAGTTCTTTTTTCTTTCTTTCCTTTCAGAAGATTGACAACTATGGAGGTCAAATAGTCACACAAAGTATTTTAGCAAATGTGGTCAATCAAAACAAAAGAAAACCATTCCTTGGCTCCTAAAATACTCAGCCTAAACAGAAACATACAAAAACACCTTATACCAAATCGGACCTGTTGGTTTATCTAGTCCAATATTTTCCACAATAAGAAGAAAACTTTTACCTGTGGGTTTTTTTCCCATCAAACATTGTTCCATCCTAAGTCCCGCATCTATAAAATTTTATTTATTTACTTTCTGTAGCCACCCAACTCAACCAACTCAATCAAGTAGCTTACAATTCTAAAATTCTAAAACAGTTAGGACAGTTAGGACAATTTAAGACATTAAAACAATAAAAAGATCCACAAAAAATAAATGAATATAAACAAAAGCCATGATGATTAATTAACTAATAGAAAAGTGAAGTAACAAGCCCTTCACATTCCAAGCCCCAGTTCCAGGTACCTATTCAAGTTTTTAAAGTTTTGCAAAAAGCCAGCAGGATTGGGGCCATTATAATCTCTGAGGAGAGGCTGTTCCATAAGGCAGGGGCTACAGCAGAAAAAGCCCTTATTTTAGTTCTTGCCAATCAGCACTTTTTAATTGATGGAAATTCTTGGAAAAAGATGGTCCCTCAGGTATATTTTAACCCTCCACTACTTTGTGAAATCTGTTAACACAGGCATCTGTCTTTTACTGATTTGCTCCTTTGGTCTTATTAGCTCAGTTCTGTCTACACTGAATGGACTGCAAAACATCAATATAACCATTAGATGGCAGCGAAGGGACTGAGAGAAGGTAACTCTTTATTGCCATCTAACTATCTTTTGGATTTTTTTCATTTCAGATCTGGTAATCCTACTTGAGAAACTCTGAATGAGAAAACTGTCTTGGGAATTGCTACAGAGTACAGAGTAAATTGTAGTTTTCAGGAAGAATTTACTAACATACCTTTTATGCCTGAAGTTCGCCTAGAAAATTAATTGCTTGTTCTTGGCTCACTAAGTTTTTCTAAAGCTCAGAAAATAAATGCAATATGCCTGGGCTTAATGAATCTTAGCTTTAATGAAGTCTCTTTATTTAGCATATTTGTTAATATTCTTTTTTTAAGTAATTTTATTAAGCATTACAATTAAAGAGATAAAAATAAACTAGGAAAAAGAAAAATAGGGAACACAGAAAATAAAAAATAGAAAAAAGGTTATAATAAAGAAAAATATAAAGAAATGACTTACCCTTTCATTGCAATGTATAAATAATCTTAGTAACTTATCATCTTCTCTTAAAATAAAACAAATGATCTCTTCCTCTCATATGTCTTCTTTTACCTATAAACAAATCCTTAAAACCTTATTATTTTGTCCTGATCAGCAAAAGTTCATTAAGGGTTACTAAGGGTAACAATATATCTATTTTAATCTTGATTAAATAAATCAACTTTAAATTCCCTTTTATTTTTTACAGTCCTGAACTTCAGTCTCTTGAAATAATGTCTCAGAACTTAAATTCTGATTATTTTTTCTTTGTATCTTCTAACAAAATTCTTTAAAACTTTAACAAATTCTTTTATAAACCCAATATAGGAAAATTATCGAGGTCATTCTTTGAATTTTTTATTTGTATATATCTTGTAATCAGCCAGTTTTATTTGCATAATCCGTGTTGCATCTTTTTCTGTATTATTTTGCACTCTGTCATTTTTAAATACACTTTCAAACCAGTCTCAGTCTTATCCAGTAAAAAATATTCCTACTGGAAGGATTCTCTTAATTTCAAAACCTTATTTCAAATTCATCTGGACCCTTAGTCCATTTGTAAATTTCTAATCACACTTTTACTTTGATTTCCAAAAAGGAGAGGTTTTTTTTTAAGCCTCTAAGCCTGTATTTAAAATTTCTTTCACGTAGGATCAAAGAAAACTCATCCGGCATTGTAAGAAAAAAACTTGTCATTCTGAAGTTAAGAAGCTATTTCCAAAAGTGTTTTAAAAAATGAAATATGGAAATTAAGGTGCCAATCACAGTTTGGACTAAGATGCTGTTCTAGATCTCCCAGAGCTCTACCCACTGGAGCCTGCTGTCTTGCAGTCCCTCTGATGAGGAGCAAGTCTCTGGAAGCTTCGTAGCCAATCCCAAGTCTTCTTCTTGTTTGGAGAGAAATCATGAAGAACCAGTCCATTCACTGGCACTTCATTCCACCATGATCATTGGCTCCATTTTCAGGTCACCATCTCTTCTCTAGAAGCCACATATTTATTAACATTCTGATGGAAAAATCAAATACATTCAATCAAAATCAATTCAATTATTCATTTTTTTCCTATATTTTGACTACTGTTTAGAGAAGAAGTCTTACCTCAATGGCACATCTTGATTCAATGAGGTTCCTATTATCTCCAGTTGTGTTTTAGAAATTCTGGAAGTTCTTTACTAGGTAGTATGAAATAATATAATGTGTACTTATAACAGCTTTTAAAAGAAAGTCCATATACAACTCACCAATCCTTAAATCTATACTGATTCCATATGATACAAGTGACTACTAAGAACCAGTAAAGTGTCACATTTGTAGGAAAACCTGGGTTTACATTCCCATTGAGTGATCAATTACCATTCCTGAACCTACTACAGTATTCAGATTTGAGGATACAATTGGTTAGAATCAACTGATATATATTTTGAAGTCTAAAGAGGAAGTGTTTTGGACAAACATGATTATGAATGTTCACAATGTATCCTTGACTTCTAAGATTTCTTCCTATTCTATATTTCAGCAATGCTATTACAGGTTTTGCATCTCCATTTTAAAATCATGAAACATTGCTATTTAAGACAAAATTAAAAGACAGTGAACTGTAATTGTATAAATATATGCCTAAATCAGGTATTTTAAAAGTAACCTTGATACTATAATGTGTTGTATTATGTTGGATATTCCTTGAATTCATTTGTTTATAAAGGGTTTTTTTTGAAATAGCCATTTGTCCCACTAGGGGAAGTGATCATCAGTAATTTCTGTAAGGCATTAACTACTTTGCAGAAATTCCTTCAACCAATATACTATTTAAATCTGCCCTTTACTATGAAAGTTAGAATAGCACAAGGATAATAGCATTGTAAATAGAAGGGTGCTGGTTTAGAAACCAGTAGAAACATGTTTTTAAATTACTATTTTTTCTTTTAGTTTCCTACTTTCCCCTCTGCTGTTTTTATTTTAGTGTACTGTTTCATCGTTTTCCCAGGAAATGTTTAATCCCCAGTTCTCAAATGTGCTATATTACTTTACATTTACTATACATTTGATCATAGTGACACATAGAATGTATTCTGGCTCATGATGTGCATATAGTAGGAAGAAGAATTGCTCATTGTATGCAGTGATAACAGACATTTATAACATTCATCTATGATTAAACAGCTTAGCATTGTTCATAAGCTAACTTCCCAACTTCCAGTTGCCACAGTTTCAGTTCTTCCATTGCTACAGTAAAGTTGACACAGGTGGATCAGGATTTAAATGCCACCAAATTCTAGTGGAAGCAAGGAAAGTTGTGTTCTGAGACTGTCTTGTGAGTTTACGGGGGAGGGAACTAAGTGATAGACCTCCATCTCAGGTTTTGATGGCTTTTATGCCTACCTTGCTCTAGATGGATGAAGCATGAAAGTGCCTCCTGTTATGAGAAAGGCTGCATGGAAATGTTACATTTTACAAAGGTTTTAAGTGGTGTCTCTCATGTCATAATATATTCACAAGCCTGTGTTCCAAAGTCTCACCATTTCATCTTCTGTCAAGCCCCTCTCCTAGATGGCATGCATCTCTTCATTTGAATTCAAGGAAAGCACCATTACACTGTGAAATTAAGTAGTAATTGAAATGGGATGCTTGCTGCTTTGGCACAAAACACTCTTATTTGGCTGTATTTTTAGACACTGGTAGGCCATGTTAACATTACGCCACTGAATCATCATAAGAAAAAAAAAAGCAGGCATGTGGCAGGGATGTGGAAAATAGAGAAGGGAAGAATAAAGGAACAAAGGGGGACTTTCCCCCCAAGTGCATGCAAATGGAAATGACCCTTAAGATTTCAAAAGTGTTGCCTTTCACCGGACAATGAAGGTTTTCCTGCAGTGAAATCCATTTCGGAGACTCATTAGCAAATACTCCGATCTTGCTTATTTTCTGTAGCAGTGCCTGGTTTATTTCAAATTGATTAGGAAGACTCTAATGTGGGAGCAGTGGATCACAGAGCTTCTCCAGGTATCGCAGTAATTGGTTATCATGCTTAATTACAAATGTTCAACACAGTCAATTTATTTTGACCTACATTTTTCACAGCTTCTCTGAGTTGTTACTTTTAGGGTGGAGTAAAAGTAAATGATGTTTGGAGAAGGCAGCTGGCTTTTCTTTTAAAAGATCCCCCCCCCCCCCCAATTGTAGATATAAGCTTTTGACTCCAAAAGACGTGGTCTACATGGATTGAAGAGGCTAATTGCAGATGCAGTGCCAATAGCTGTTAAAACTAACAGGAAGGGCACTTGTTGAATAACTATTTATTTAAAGACAGCACAAGTGTACAATTGTGGACACACACACACACACACACATATATATATATATATCTTAATTAAGGCTGTGATCCTAATTCTGCCCATAAGGGGAAATCGGCCCTGAAACAATAAAGCAATCATTGATCAACAATTTTGTAAATAGGCTTCAAAATAGCAAATGCTACTCAATGCAATGAAGTGAAAATTGTGCATATTAGAGATTTTAAAAAATAAATAAATCTGAAGCTCGTATATGCATAAATAGAGTTTGAGCTGGCAGTGATTGACTCAGAAAGAAAGTGATGGTCATTAGCATCATGAAAATGTCCACTCAGTGTATGGCTGTTGGAAAACAAAGAAACAAATGAACAGTTATCAACATAATGCTGGGAATATGAGGAACAGGACTGAAAATAACAACATATTGGCAACACTGTCGATGTAATAATGGCTTCAGATAAATTTAGGGCACAACAACATCTGGAATGCCAAAGACAAACTTGGTCTCAAAAAGGATGCTGTAAACTGGAAAAGGTGTGGGGAAAGATCACCAAAGTATGTAAGGAGTCAAGCAGATGTCCTGCAAAGACAGCTGTCAGCGTCATGGGACGGCTAGTTTTAGAATGAGAATATTAAGAATAAAAAAAAATTAGAGGTGTCACATATAATGGAGAATGTGCATGAATATTTCTTCCCAGTATTAAAACTTTTGAACTACAAACTAAGCCTGTGATACTTTCACATGCCACAGTATCTCCAAGTTGCTTTGAAGCTGGTTGTGGGATTCTCTTCCTTGTTATAGACCTCAGCTCACAGGCAAGGTGGATGGTGGTGGTGGAAGAGGAGGCAATCTGTACAGGTAGTCCTCGACTAAGGACCACAATTGAGCCCCAAATTTCTGTAGTTAAATGAGACCTTTGTTAAGTGAGTTTTGTCCCACTTTATGACTTTCCTTGCCACAGTTGTTTAGTGAATCACTGCAGTTGATAAATTAGTAACCCAGTTGTTAAGTGAATCTTCCCCATTGACTTGGCTTGTTGGTTGCAAAAGGGAATCACTTGATCTTGGGATACTGCAAGCATCATAAATAGGGACCAGTTTCCAAGAATCTGAATTTTGATCACCTGATCATGAAGATGCTACAAAGGTTGCAAAGTGTGAAAAACAGTTATAAGTCACATTTTTCACTGCTGTTGTGACTTTGGTAACTAAATGAACTGTTGTAAGCTGAAAACTACCTGTACTGTCATTCCAACTGACCAATAAGAGAATGTAAAAGCTACTCCCCTAATATATGCTTTTGCTGTATCCCACACATTTTGTATTGAGGTCTCTTCTTTCCTTTTCTCTTGAAAAAAGAATCCCAGTTCTCTTTCTATCACCTGTATAAATTATTTATCTTTTATTATTGATTGATTTAAAGTCCATCATACTCTTCTTTTTTTGTCCCTTCCAACTGATTTTAAGTGGATTATGGTCGGCCCATAAATTTGCTTCTATTTCTATTTCTTGCACATTTGCACTCAGTTTTGGCATCATCCAAATCGTATTTATTCTGGGCCATATTGGAATAAAATGTATACTGTTTTTTCCCTGGGTTCATTCTCTCCATGCATGTCGTATTGATAATTCTTCTATCATTTTAACAAAAATTCTAGGTAAAGTTCTTGTTTTTTTTATTTATTGGACTATTTTTGTAATCAAGTTTCGTGTCCACTATTGCATTGAAGTCTCCTATGAGACAAATATTTTCATATTCTGTTTCAAGTATGTTCTTATGGAGTTTTTTATAAAATTCTTCTTGTCCATTATTTGGTGCATAGATAGCAACCAAGAGTATCTGTTTTTGATTTAAAGTCACTTCCA